>JAQIXG010006554.1:0-10203 GCA_034700105.1 Oconnorella tubifera
TCCTAGAGAAAAAATTATTTTCTTCTTTTTAGTCCATCTTAAAAACGTTGTTTTTAAATTTTTTTATATATTTTATTAAGATTGTTTTCCTTATACAAACGTAGAACACATTTGCATAAAATACAGTATAAGGTACATAAATAGTATAAATTACTTTTACATACAGTAGATATACTGACTTAATGTAATGTCTTTCTATTCAAGTAAAAATAATACATATATACAATGATACAAATCTAAAATAGAGTTAAATATATCCTCACAAATAAATTCTTCACATTTAATTCTTTCTCTACTTCTGTAACCAGCGTTCAACTGCAGTCAAACAGAGCTTAAAAATTATCATAGATACTAGAATTACCATATACCTTTATTTCTAGATTACCTAATGGAAAAATGATAAACTAACCTGGAATACAAATATAGGAAGCCACCAAATAAGACTTAAACTCTTCATTGCAACCCTGGGTTCTTTCAAACATGGGATCCGGTACAATGATACTGCAACGTCTTCTACCCGAACATCTCATATCAGTTATATGCAGCACATCGGCCTGGCATCCAACGAAACCAAAGTCAGTCTTAACGCATCTGCCTATGCGCATGCGTCCGTACAAAGCTGACGTCATCATTATGACGTTATCTTTAGCCAATGGGCAGCGAGCTTGAAAGTGCTCAGTGATGCAGTAGTCGCCTGTTGTCAGGGACGCTAGTATTGGCGGGGAAAATTCTCCCACTGAATTAGTAAACAAATATATTATTTCAAATATTATAAGTAGGTCCTATTAAATGCGATTTCAAAATAAAACTTTGTGATGTTAAATGGCTGACTTAATATATGTGAATATATATGTAAAAATTAGATATGTAGCCTATTTAGTGATGTGACAGTAATACTGCCTAATATGGTAAAATGAGGTAATTGCAAAAGTAAATAAAATTGACTTTGATAATCTAGTGGTTAAAGGACGTAACTATAATACATCATTTACCATTATAGTGCTATATAGTAAATGTAGTGAGTAGAATATAAACTTTAAAAAACTCTCCGCTTTAAAAAAAAGAACTTTATAATGAAGCTCATAATGAGCTAATGCACTTTAAAATACTGAAAAACAATAGACTTATAATATAAATACAAAGCAAAAATTAATAAATAATGCGAATAAAAATCAGTGCTCAGTTGCACTGCAGTAGCAAAATTAGTAAAGTGAAAGTGAAAAATGAACAGAAAATCAATATTTATGAATAACAATGTTCATATAGTAGACCTAGTAGTACAATAATCAGTAAAAAAATCAGCATATATTGTTTCTTTATTTGCCATGGCGTAATGCTGTTATTACGTTGTTTTAATGGAAGCAGAACATGCATGAATACATCTATTACAATAATGTAATAGGCCTATTATATAAGCTGTGAGTCTGTAATACTGTATACTTCTGTATCTGTATTCATTAATTATTAATTATCATAATACTGCAGTAGTAGTTTATGAATAAACTATCAAATAGCACATCAAAGGTTTTGCTATTCATTCATGTTATAATCATAGTAACTTGCATCACTAAGGAATAACCGGAAGATGAAATAGGTATAGCAACAGGATTAGAGGGATCGATTAGTCATTAAGATCAAAATTATTTATGTTAAACAAATTCTGATCCATTGATGATCAGAAAGATAGCGTTCCAATTAGTAATTGGATTTTATACTGAATGTAAAACTGTATTAAGTCTGGACTTTAACAATAATAATAAAACTAATGCTCGCAAACCAAGCTATCAGTAATAGTCATAGTAAATAACTTTCTGAACAATTTTCATTTTAATAACAAATAGATAAAGCGAAGTTATAAGCAACAAATTACAGCTGTGTCCATTTTAACCTAATATTTATATAAACATTGCATTAATATTTGATCTAGACATTATATTACATATTCTGTAATATAGTCTGCAGCTAAATAGTGTTAAAAACACAATTAAGTATATTACAGGTCCAACTGTATAGAACATAAAATAAAACTTGCATGCATAAAACACTTTGGCATATGATGTATTGTCGTAATGAACAAGAAACGAAAAACGATAAGTACAGATTAAGAAAGGAAACACTGTAGGGATGATACTTTAATAGTAACATTCTGCAAATAAATAGATCGAGCCCTTGGGATTGCGTGAAGCTTGATTACTTGCAATATACAAGGACTTCATGTATTCTTCATCTCAATTCTTTCTTGCACTGCATTTTTATCTTTAGTTCAAACTGAAGCTTAATTTGTATTTTTAATTTCTCTGATATAGTTGAATAGTTGAATAGTTTTATAGCGATTTTGTCATGTATAGTTTATACACAATATATTACAATCAACGAGACAATGCATCTTTATTACGGTTATAGATATTTTATAAGCTAATGATTTTATTACTAGTTAACATTTTATTACTAATTAGATTACAGTTCATTTTTTAACTTTGATAAAAATAAACTTTCTCACAGAGTGACATTAACCAAGCAGGTGCAACTACTGCATATTAAAAACCTTGCATATTATGAAAAACTTGCATATTAAAAACCACAACCGTCAAACTGTACTATACAAAAATATGATGCAAAGTATTACAAACGACCATACAGAAACCACAATAAAACCAGTCATTACTATTCACAGTATCATCACTGAATCTTCTAATTTTCGTTTATAAAATCCTTACAAGAAGCGGCTTACTTTCTGTTTCGCGCCAGCTCGCATATTGCAAGGCGTGTCTGCTGCATCAATATTCTCGACGAAATACAATCTTTCTCGCAATCTTTAATAGTGCGCATAAATGTCGCGGAGAAATGTTAACAACATAGCGTTGTGAGGAACGAGCACGCCAACTTCTAGGACATTCGGGCAACCGTTGACCATCGTTATAATCTCAGGGAGGGGGAGGGGTATTTGGGGAGGGGTCGTTTAAGGGTTGAAAAAAGGGGGGGTCATAAATGATATATACGAGCGTAGATATGAAAGCTCGTTATGAAAGCCTTTCTAAATTGGGAAAAGTAATAGCTGATGGGTTGTGATGTGAACGAGGGCAGAATTCACAATCGAGAGACTGAATGTTATCATAAAGTTTATAAGAATTTAAGATTTAATCGTTTGATTGAGATTCTTGTTATGATATACGACGTTTAATTTGAGGGGTATTTTAATTTATTACTTAGTGTAAGAACTTAATTTAAATGATAAATATAAAATAAGGAGAACGATGAAAAATTCATTGTTTTACTATAGATATAAAGAGTATGGCATACACCTAAAACTGTACTCAATGTTATGCTATAGTTACTGCAAGAGATTATAATTCTATAGTTTACATAAGAAACTCTAGTTTTAGAATGTGATATGAGAAGTGTATATCACGTATCTCAGCGTTTTTGATGTTAAATAAATGACTAAAATTAACTGTCTTTAATGTATGCATGCTATATACTACATCTAGGATATGTATGGTAATAAAGATGAATAAAGAAAAGTAATTAAGTAGCAATGTGTATATAATCAATTTCGTTCCGAAGTGTGCCATAAAAATCAGTCAAACATAATATATTGCAGAGTCATCAACTATTAGTAAGCTTACCATTGAGTGACCGAACGCTTGATTTAGTTCGGCACACAAAAAGAGAAAATGAAATGAATGACAGAGAAAACTAGAGCTACAGTTACAGAGTCATAGAGAGATAGCGAGACGTATGCATAGCAGGACAGTAGAAGAATTGTCAGTCAAATAAATGCTTCGTTACGTGACAGCAAAATTGTACAAATTGGAGAAAATTACATCGACTCTGAACCTGCATCGATAGGAGCGTACTGGAAAAATCAACGAAAAGAGAAGGGACAAAGTATAGAAAATTGAAGCAGTCCAAACATGGAAATCTTGTCTCTTCTGTCCAAAATGACATGTTATAGAGATATTATACAACCCTTGTTGAATTATTATTGCAAACAGTATGCCATTTTCACATTTCATTTTCAAACTTGCAATAAATAAACAACTTTCTAGGATACTTGTACAAATAATATGCCTGTGTTGACAATTTTTAACAATTTGTATCGAATGAGCGAAGCAAAAATTCAACCGGACAAATTCTATTATACTTCCATCTCGCCTGACTGTATACAATACAATCTATATTTCGCAATGGGCTCCGGCGTCCGAATCGCTTTGTCTCACGTCATTATTGACACGTAACTCGATCATTTTCTCAACGCCACACTCAAGTAACACTCCACTCAGCAACGCTTTCATTCTTCCTCGACACGCAACGCCAAGTGTACAGCGCGATCCGCTATTAGTCGTTGGCAAATACATGTGTGCCAACATTTGAATACACTCGTTCTTTTTCCAGACAAGCTGAGAAACACGAAGCATAGTATTGCTAAATAATAGACGATGGTTCTTTATTGCTGGCATTGTGGATATGGGCCTAGTAAATAGATGAAAACGTCAGCTTGATTAATATATAAGATTTAATTTAATTTTAAAGTTTTAGAAACCATTTACGATTTAGCAGCTAAATTTAGATTGCTAAAAGTTATTTAATTAACTTAATCAATCATTTTATCGTGTTTAAGCCATTTTTATTGTGAATAAAGCTTGTTTGTATTATTGTGTCCACGACAATGAAATAAATATAATTATTATGAGTTCATGTACCGAAATATGATTCTAGATCTATGACTCAAATTTCTCAGTCTTCATTGCAACATACCAAACCATTCAATACTTTCAACTTTTGATTGCATCAAATCAAAATCATGAATCATTTTCCCTCATTGCAAGTTAAACCAACCGTAATCGTGATATTAAACTGCAACTAAATGACATCGGCAATACAACCACATCAATTCATTTACATAATAAGAGACATTAAACAATATTAATCGACAAATTATGCTCATATCTTGACAATTTTGGAATGAAATATGAATCGGCAAAAACTGTCAATTAGGAACCAATGAACAAAGCATCTCTGACCCCAGTAATTTTTCACGCGGAAACTTCTAGATATCCCGATTTATATTTCCATTTATAACGCAAGAAACATTTCGCATGATCTAACCCTATCTCGTCCACACTACTGATTTCTTTCAGTCTGCATATTATCAACCAGCAGCAATATACATTTATTCATCGCAATCGTCAACGTCTATCACAGTCATCATATCAACATTAATCCTGCGTTGAATATTCCACGCAAGCTATGCGCGCTCACACACGCGAAAGAGACTACGCCGCTGCGGCGACGAACGCGTAACGATCCGGAGCTTTTGTTCGAACGTGTGAGAAGCTGAATACCGAGCGTCGCGTATCGTCGTCGCGCGAACAATACGCGGCGTCATTCAAGGCTTATATCGCGGACGACGGTCAAAGCGACGGAGAAGGGGCGTTCTCGATAACAATGCGTGATCTATGGAAAACTTGCTGCGTCGTCGTCGTTCAAACGTATTACGTGAAGGCGAATATTAAAACATTCGTCGGGAATATATCGCGCTTGCGTGATAATGGGACGCATCGACTTGCGAATGGGCCGCAAAAAACGGGTCGATGGTCGCTGCACCGAGTAAAGCTCGACTGCGAAGTCAAAACGGTATTAATAGAATTATTTCATAATGATTTTTGTTTAAATGTTCAGAGAGGTAAAAAGTTAATAGAAAATTATAATATTCGCTGTATAGCTATCGATCTATTGCATGCACTAGAGGTCCTAGTATAATTATCATAAAAAGATATATTTCTCTAAAATGAATATAAGCAATTTAAATAAAAAAAACAAAAACAAATTGACTTGATGTAAAACTCTAATTGATAATGACCATTCGATCGTTTTAAATACATTAAAGAAAGAAGGACATAGTTCAAAATATATGTTCTTCATTAAACTAGAATTTTCAAATCAAACATCAAGTGACTCAAAATCTTTTAGTATACTTATAGAAACGTTGAGTATATTTATAGAAACTTTCATTTTAAACATACCCCCAGACTTCCAACTTAAAACCTTTGAAGCTAAGTATTTGGTGATAATCCAAACTCCCTTGCAAGTCAAACAATCTGAAATATTTCTTTTTCTCATTTACAAAATTCTTAAAAAATAGAATTTAGCAATAGAATTAGATTTCTTATTTGACACGATTCACTCAACAAGCCTTCCAGAAGCTCCCGGATGCGTGTATCAGTCACGAACGTTCGTTCATCCAACTGGCAATAAAATTAATGAAGTGTCCTTCTGCCGCGACTCGTCGAAACTAAAACGTGTAAGGAGAAATTCTCTGGGGATAAAATTCTCTTCGTCACACCCATTAGCGCGCGCCGCATCAAAGCATTGAATCGCATTGTGTCGAGGGCGAGAATTCAAAACCTCGTTCTCCAGCAATTAATTGTTTACAGCGAAGAAATAAATTACTCGGTTACACCTAAATGTAGATAGGTGGACGGATAAACGTACGCGTTTATTATAGGCGTACATGATAAACTGTGATCTAATCGATAAATGCATGTAAGTTAGAGATATTGATCAGATCGAAGAAGGTAGTAATGTAGTTTGTACCTGTATGTTTTGGGCATGCAATTTGATGTAAATTTGCTGTTGATAATAATTACAGTGGAAGCTTACTATATAAAAGATTATTTAAATATCTTTAAAAGTTTCACTGTTTCAGTATGCACTTTATGCATACTGAAACAGTATGCATAATAAATCTTCTTCAGTATGTATTATAAATCATTTAATCTCGTGTTATTTCGTTAAAATGTTTCTTGAAAAAAACACTAACAATAGCAGTAATAATATGTTGTTTGATTTCAGTTCAAATCAGCGTATTATGTAACCACAGTAATAAAAGGCATACAAAGCACTATAAAGTAAATGTGTACTAACTATACCGCCACATATAGTTGATTTCATATAAATCATAAATCAGAACCCTTCATTTTCACCACAAACAAACTATAGCTTCCATATCACAAACATTATTTTTTTCCATTTTATATTTTCTAAAGAAAACACATCCGGTATCAATGTTAAACCTCTTTCCGTACACTATAGTGATCTCCCTCAATACTCCCCTCCCCATCACTCGATCTTTCTCTCTTCCACTGTCGCTGTCATTTTCTTTCTTCTTCAGTCATACATCACAAGGTGTCGCTGGTGATCCGTGGACAGCTCACTGAATGCCTGGTGTTGATGAATGATCGAGTCGCGCGACGTCGCGGCAGATAATCGATCCATCGCGCGACGTCCAAAGAAAGAGTCGAGTGAGAAGATCGAGTTGGGTTTGATATCTGGCTCTCTTTTGCGCTTCTTTTTATATTAGAGAATTACCGATATTATATTACCAGCAATTACTCAGTTTTCTGCTAAGAGGTGTAAGGAGAGTCAAGGGAATGATGGAAAGTATTTTTACAAAACTAAGCAAAGTGAATATTTATATCAAACGCGTTGATATAAGTTTTGAATTCAGAAGTGGTAATTGGAAAATGAAAAATCGACATTGGTAAACTATTGGAAGTCAAAATAATTGAAATTTATTAAAATTATATCGAATATTTAAAAGTAGTAAAAATTAGTTAAAGTAATTAGGCCTACGACAGACAACTAAAAGTCGTCAAACAAATTATTGCAGTGTTCAAGATCTAAAGACATTACTTTTAATATTCTATTTTCATCTTGCTTCTAAAATGCAGCCAAAAGCATCAAAAAATAAATTCCCTTTTTATTAAACTTGATTCGAACGATTGAAACGAATGACATTAATACTAAAAAATAACATCACAGATCGTTTCAATGAGTCAATTTTACAGAGAAAAAAACAGTATTTCATATGACTCAACATGGTCATATTTAGTATGGTTAAAATTTCTTAAGATAAGTGATACAATTATTAACATTAGTTAGTTTAATTAAGGTAGACATAATAAGCCTATACCTTTAATTTGCTTTAAAGTTTCACCTTCATCCGCGGAAGCAGATCTCACTGCTATCATAAAGGCAACGATAAACTGATTTAAGTCCATTTTCAACAGCAAAAGATCAGAAAGTTTTGAGATCCAGTGATTTCTTTAATATTTTTCTTTGTAAGTTCCTGCATCAAATGACATTAATAGTAACATAAACGACTGGTTAAATAATAATCTAAACAGTATTTATATCCGTGACAATAATATACATAGAAGTAAAGACTCTTTTAAATCATTAAGATTCGAAACAAAATAGAATGTTTTAGGCCTGCTTTATTTCAAGTTAAATTACGGTAAGTAATCTGATATCGCTTTAAACTTTCGAGATAATCATATTATTTGTCTCACATTCTCTAAATTATAACCCGCTACATTTAAATTTAAAAGTTTTTAAATCAAATTCGTATTTAATAAACTTTTAATCAAGCTTTTAATAAATCAGATAAATATCCAGAATACTTATTATTTCTATTCTTTTAAACTATATCGACAAAAAGCTTACTGTTTATAATTCGAATTATTCAGCGTTTCTTTATTCCAAGCATTACATTATATCATAGTATACAAGATTAATAAAATGTAGCAAGTCTACTATAATAATAGTGTTGATTATCTTCGATAATTTTTGATATTACTACTAAAATTCAACGGTTCATACACTGAGCAATGTTTCAGTGATTGAATCCCGTTGCTGCGTGCACGCTCGTACTGAAGAGATTGACCCAAGAAGAGAGAATGTAGCATATGATGCAGAGATAGAATATTATAATCAGAATGAAGCCTTTTAACAACGATTATAGCCAACAGTAAATGTGTGAAAGCTTTTAAATTTCCTTTTGTTTTCGTAAAGCTTCCAGTTATTTGGTTTCCTAGAAAAATCTTACATATATTTCTTATTATAATTTTCAATTATATAGCCTTTGCTGAGAACTCACTCTATACCAAAGCCTAGTTTCCAAAATAATAGAACTTAATTAAATGTGTTAACTAAGTGTTCATTTAAAAAATCGCTTTGAATTCAAAGGCAATTATCATAGCGATAGTTTTGCTAAATTAATATTAATAGATTAATATCTAGGTCTATTTTAATCAGACTTTTCCTGATAGTATGTTAATCTGCAAAAAGCTAAAAAACTTTTAATACGAATAATGAAGCCTGCCGGCAACAATTAAGTCATACGAAAACACTGTTGATCAAATCAGCTATAGGCACTGGTAGTCAGCGTCTCGGCTCTTAATAATATGATTGCATTGCAAACAATTTGAAGTAGCAACTTATGGATGCTGGCATTGAGGAATCGTTCATTACGGTGACATGTACAAGAGGAACATAATTTTTATTGGGTAATGAAATAATTGGCTGACTCACTGAACTTCAATATTTAGATTAATTTACTGTTAAAAAATATGGAGTATTATAATACTTAGATTTAATTAAAGCCGTATTGTAGTCCATTGATCCATTCAAATAAACTTGATTTGCACATTCAATACTGAATTTTGTACCGTTGAGAATTAGATAATAATTGAATATTTCAGTCACTTAAAGATCTATTGATTAAAATTTGAAGATAAACCAAATTTCAGCATTTCTAAAAAGACTCTTTTTATTATCTTCACTATAATGGCACTAGATAATTTGGCATACAATGGCTTTTACTTCCGCAATGGAAGGTTTAACGGACTGACTGACGAACATAACAGAAGAATAACATAACACAAGAATTCATTTGACATTGAATTTTAATACAACATAAAGGAACATTGCGATGTAAATAAAACAGAATAAATAGTTTTAATTCCGATTAGTCAAAACAAAAAAACTAATAATCCCAATCATGAAAATTGTATCTATGAACCTATTAATGTCATTCGAAAGATAAATAAAATTACGCTGAACAGAAGCATCAAAAACTTGACACATCTTTTAATTTTAATTTATCGAATTAATTAAAAAACAATTATAACAACGTATGTAATTGAGCTTCGACTCTTCTTTTGTAATTATTCATAATAAATGACATTACTTGCATTAGTTTTGTATATTCTTTCATTCTATTTTAGTTACAAAAATATGTGATCACTTGAATAGAGAAGAGGAAAATTGAAATTTGAAAAAAAGATGAGATGAAACCAATAATATCTATTATAACTGTGAAAACAATTTTGGTTTCAAACATTGTATTCTAGCACCCAT
>JAQIXG010006555.1:0-10203 GCA_034700105.1 Oconnorella tubifera
TCTCTTGGCTAATACTCCTCTTGAGATGTGCCGTAAATAATCAGTGTCCTAGGACAGGTTGGAGAAACTGGCCATAATTTATCTTGATGAACTTATCATTATGTATAACCTTGAACGCCTGCAATATATTATGGTTGGATTGTCATGTGAATAAACTATTATGCAGAGTTATTTAGTAAGAAATACGATCAAATAATTTATTACTGTGTAACCATTGTAACTAATTAATAATAATTTGAATTAAAATTAAAGTAACCGATTATTTTTTGTAATGTCTGTTTATTTTTACTTTTCAAATCTACAGTTGCATTATCATTTGTCGATATATTTACTCAAAAAAAGTAATCATGATACTTTGTCATTATTATATTATAAAGATATTACATAATTTTGAAATCATTACTGATATATTATATTATTCACAATGTATCATCACTAGAAGAAAGATATATAAGTTGATGGATGAGAAGAAACTTTAAATTTTAGTATCACCCTATGGGTAAAAGATAAAAGTCGTTTATTTTGTTGCATTCGTGTGTGTCAAGATCTTGTTTAAAATTCTAATCTAAAGATTATAATTGGATCAAAAGATTTATGATTAGATTAAAAGATTATAATTTTAGCATTCTAATATAACTTATGGTGCATTTAGAATATATGAATTTTCATTTCTTACTAATTTAGAAACTTTAACTTGAAACTTGTATTTATATTTATCTGAAATAATGTGCAGAAATTGCTTTTTTACTCTGATCCCTTGAGAAACTTAACAGGACATTAACAGTATATATTTTATTTTTTGTGTGACGAGATATAAAAATGTTTGTTTTATTTTTAATTCATAACTTAACATAATATGATAAAATATGTTCTTAAAACTATAATAGCATATAACCAAAATATGTGCAGTGTCATTTTAAGGAGGCTCCAATAACTAAAAAATTAAATGGGAAAAACAATCGGGCGCCATTAACGATTTAACAAATACATTCAAAACAAATTGCGAAACTTAAAAATACATTTCAGTCTTTTCCGGTTCTGTAAACTGTTAAGATGCCCCAACTCTTTCGAATCGTTTACACTTCGGTAACGTGGTAACACCTACATTTCTAAGTCTTTATCGTACCTAAATCGTCAGTAAAGTCCATTTGCTTATTTTATAAAGTACTGTAGATTCAGTTTCTATATCAAAATACTAATATCTAAATACTAAAGGGTGCAAAGATAGAAATAATTTAATAGTAACCTTAATATTGTAATCACTGGGTACATTATTTAACTTCAGTCTTCTCAAAATTAATGAACGATATTAACTGTAGACTGTGATTAATGTCGACTAGAAACATCAGATTCAATCAAGTACTTGTCAACGGATAAGTTTTTGATAAATGAAATCTATTTCAACATACAAAACCGAAGAATAGGAAGTTCAATAAATAGAGAAGTGCAGATGTCACAAACTTAGTCTTTAATCTAGAATACAAAAATAGTTAATAGATTATAATTACTTTGTGAGACTAAAATTGGTGATTTCTGCGAGAAAGTTTAAGTTACATGCTGACTTCTTTTAAAATTCTTTATTTATCATCGTTCAGCTTATATGCGTTTATGAAAAATATGGAAATGTTTTACAAATAAATTTTGCTTTTACAAAGTTTACGAAAATTCTTTTTCAAAAACTAACCACGTACTTGGAAACGTACAGTTTAATCGATTCTCTACGCTATCTATTGACTAAGAGGGGAAGTTTTCAAAGACAAATTGGAGTGATGACCTTTTTAGGTTATCGCTCACTTTTGGTTTCCAATAATTGCACGTATTGTTCTCTAAATACATGTATCCAATGCAAACATTCCATTGCATTGCAACAGGGCAGGGGAGGGGTTTCAGCACTAAACTCACATTCTAAACTTTACAAAAAATGTTTTAACCTCCAATAAGAGGTTGGTTATAACCCCCACAACCCCCCCCCCCTTCCTACGCCCTGTCGCCAAGTCACTGTTATCAACAAAACATTACATTATTCTCTGTGCAGTTAATTTTATATAAAATATAATCTTCAACTTCAAGCGACATTTTGATAAAACGTCCAATTTATTTTAATGAAAATGATCTAAAAGATGTAATCTATACTGAGTAATGATTCAACTTCACCTCTGTTAGATAAGTGTCCACCATACCATCGCCTAAGTAACAATCTAACAGCATTTCACCGCCCGAAGACGGCAATATAAGTAAAAGTTTAGAGAAAATTGAGCATAATACAATTTTGTATAGCTTTGAAACTTAATTACGAAGAAATTTGCAAGACTGGCAAAGAAGTCGTTTTAAAAGACTTTTGAAGACTCTGCAAGTTAATCTTAGTTTCATTTGTTGAATGTTATATATTCCGTATTGACGATTTAGATTTTTTAATATTGTACCAGTAGGCATGTTGCCACTTTTTACTTGAATTCTTAATACAGCAGTTGCTAAAATAGCTGTACACGTTCTAAAATCCGTTATTACATTTTATGTGTTAGCAGTTGGGATAGATTTACGATTAAGATTGAGGTTAGAGTTAAGGTTAGTGTTATCCATAACCTTACCCTAGCGTTTACCCTAGATCATACATTTAAAAAATATATTTTAGAACAACAATTTTATATCTGCTGTATATAAAAACTGCGCGAATTTAATTGGACAATGGAAATATACTACCAATACTGCTGCATAGGCCTACCTGCTTTGAAATTGTAATATTCATTGACATTTGTAAAACTTGTACATTTGTGGGAAATTTCAGCCGTATTTTCAGTCTAAAAGGTTAAACGTATCATAAATGCAGTATTATTTTTTGGATATATAGCTGCATGACCTAATCAGATTTTTATGTAGGCGTTATAAAACCTATACGACAATTTAATTAACAGTTAATATCAATCTTTAACACCTCTTTCATTTATGAAAACACTAAAGTTTCAATGTATTGAATCTTTATTAGTCAGTGATTAGTCAACACTGTGAATTTTGCCTCACACGTCGGCCTATAATAAAAATAACTTATAAAGCGGGGGTGTGATTTTATCTTTTTTTCTATTCTGCTTGTTTATATTCTTTATAATTTGATTACAATTACGATTAATTATTACCTATATTATCTGAAATTTGATATCCATTTCATTTTGTATTATATTGTATGATATTTTGTAACAAATCTTTCTGAGTTTAATTTCCCAAGTTCGTTTTTTACTTATATCTAAAATTTAATATCAAATGGTTATTTAATTCTATTTGCTATTTAATATCAAATGGCTTATTTAATTCTGTATCGTATTGTATGCTAGTTTGTAAACTTTGTTTCTGATTTGAATTTTACAACTTTTTTCATCCATCGAATTAATAATGTTGTATCTGTCATAATCGTTCTATCTACTGCATTGACAGTATTTTTGTAATGCTAAAGTTTCAGTTAGCAATTTCTGATTACGCCACTGTAGAGAAGAAAATTGTAAATTGTAATCTTAGCTAAAATTATAATTTCTTCTAAAATGCCATCAACATTATCGGGTTTTTCTTGATCCATCTACCCAACATGAATTTTCTCAGGGTCATAAATTTGGTTATTTTATTTTATAAGTTAATGATTTTCTGACAAAAATTAAATAATCTCTATTAATTTCATTTATTTTAGATTCAAATTATGGCAATGCAGAGGCAGTTTGTTCCTATATGTTTGCTACTTCTGATGCAATTTAGCAATGTAGCCAGTCAGATACCGCTTTCAGACTTCTATCCTTATGGTAATACTTCCGGTGATCAGACTCTACCACGGTTGGATGACTCGTCAGTAGAAGTACCGATCCTCTTTGCTTTTCCATTTTTTGGAACGACATATCGAGAAGTACACATAAGCACAAATGGAATAATAAATTTTGGTTCCGGTGAGAGTAATTATATCCCACAGCCATTTCCATTAGAAGAATTTATGAGTGTAGCATCTTACTGGACAGATAGCGATCCAAGCAGAGGAGGGGATGTTTTTTATCGGGAATCAGAAGAGTCCGCTCTATTAGACAGGATAACCGAAGATATAAAGTCACGTTTTATTGATTACAGATCATTTGTCAGTCGGTGGGCTCTGATCGTAACATTCGAAAAAGTGTCTCCCTATGGGTGCTTTTCTAACTCAGCGGATAAAATTATCACAAAACTCTCGAGCAACAATCAAAGTATGACAACTATTTCAGATTTTAAAGAAACTTATGTAGATTGCCATAAAAGATGTAATGAAACAGTCACTTACCAAACTTTGCTAACTAGCAACGGAGTTCAATCTTTTGCTATATTCAATTATAACGAGCTGAGATTCACAGTAGGTACCGCTGAGTGCAGCTCTCATGCACAGGTTGGATTTAACGCCGGGGATGGAAAACGCTTCTATCTCGTGCCATCGTCAAATAGTCCAGGCATTGCCCAAAGTGCAATCACAGGTAGCAACGTGGGAACACCTGGCAAGTGGATGTTTTCAATAGATGGCTCAGATATCGCAGAAGGATGCAACACGAGAGGGTTGTTAGAAATATATAAAAGAAAAGTTCTATATTTTGGCCAAGAGGTTGTTACTATTGCCGGTCCATGTTTCGCGAACAACGTGTCTTCGATATCTGTCGACTTCAACGGCATCGCCGTTCAATGTAACATCAGAAGTGCATCACAAATTAGTTGCGTCACTCCGTATTTTAAGAGAATAGGTGCGAATGACGTTACATTAATGTACAATTCAATTTCTTATGAAAGTATGATTGTGGCAGTGGATCCCGCAGATAGTATAGTAAACCAGAGCGAAACGTCCGCTAGAGAAACAAATAATATAAACTTAGATTATACTGTTCAATGGGATCGTAGTCTTGCTGGTCAACCCAATGAAACGTTTACTTTAAAAGGTTTCCAAGTAGATTACATATTAAACGAGGAGAGTCTTATAATTTCAGAAGACGTCTTTCCACTAAACTACGGTGAAGTTGTAAACAGTGGCAGCATTACGCTAAGTCCAATTCAGAGATCCCTGACAGGAGTCACAATAAAGAGACATATTGCATTGGCCTGGTTTCGCCTTAGCTTCCGTTCCATTCCGGTAACAAGAAACCTAATTCTTACATCGAAAAACGTCTGCACAACACACTGCACTGCATGGTACAACCAACTGTTGTAAATGCAACAATCTTGCTAGCGCATGTTCTAAGTATTACGAAAAACGCCCTTCAATGGATTCTCGTTTTTTTGTACCACCTGGAAATGGGAATGGTGGAGGAGATCCGCATTTCACAACAATAGACGGAACGTCGTATACTTTCAATCCTATCGGTGAATTTATCTATCTTATGACTGATGATGATACTATCCAGACACGCATATCACAGTATATTAACAGCAGTGGAGAGAGAAAACAAGCTTGCTATTTCTCTGCATTTGTTATGCAATACCGTCAAAATGATATAATTCAGATTGAACTCAGTACAAGTAAAACATTCAACTTTCGCGTTAATGGTCAAAATATTATGCTAGATTACGGGCTGTGGAGCTTTAGCGGCAATTCCATTAATTATCAGAATAATGCAACTGTTACCGTTCACTAAGATTCTTCGCTGAGCATTGAGCTTCGCATAGCTGGAGGGGTACTTCACGTCATTCTATCATTGCCAGAAAGTGCAGAAGGAAAAGTTCGTGGTTTAGTTGGTAACTGGGATGATATTCCAGATAATGACTTTCAGCTTTCAGATGGATCAGGAATTCCAATAGACTCATCACAATCTAATATTCACTATGATTTTGGCATGTCATGGTCCACAACAAGAAATAAAACCAAATTTTATTATCCCGTCGGTCTAAGTTGGAACGATTTCCAAAATGCAAGTTTTGCCCCAAATTTTCACAACCCACCTGCAACTCCTGCCTGCAATGGTGACAGAGAATGCAACTATGACGTCAGCGTTACCGGAGATATCAACATTGGTTTAAGTAACCTGGAGACAAAGGCCAGAGCAAAAGAAATAAATGATTTTTATTCGGCTATCAGCATTCTCTGTCCTAGTACTGTTACAGTTACAAACGGTCAAATAACCATTGAACACGTCGTATTAGAGACGACAGTTCGTTACACGGTACGTTGCAGTGATGGATTCACTTTGTATGGAAACGCAACAGTGACATGCGTAAATGGGAAATATGATTCTATTGGAACTTGTGAACCGCCATCAAATGGCTCCAAAGGAAATCCTTCCATTTTAGCTTCAGGAATGTCTTCTTTAGCCATAGTCTTCGCCGTCATGTCAATAATTAATATTATAGCTAATTAAAAGAGATATTGATGATGTTCATTGACATATTGTATATCAATATATCAATAGGAATGTTCTACTTACATGTTGTGCTAGCAACATTTCGTAGTGAAAGAACAATTGAAATCCAAAGTGGCTGTTAAAAGAGAGATATTTATTGATTTAATGACATTTAAATTATTTCAGAATCAAATTATATTATTTATATTTATTTTTCTTTTATAAATCACTTTCAATTCGCTTGGAGATGTTCTAATTGTAATATTTTGAACTTTCTGATGTTGAATCAGTCAGTGTAGTTCAATTATTTACTAATTTATGACTGATGATGATACTATCCAGACACGTATATCACAGTTTGTTGACAGCAGTGGAGATAAAAAACAAGCTTGCTATTTCTCTGCGTTTGTAATGCAATACCGTCAAAATGATATAATTCAGATTGAACTCAGTGCAAGTAAAACTTTCAACTTTCGCCTTAATGGTCAAAATATGATGCCAGATTACGGGCTGTGAAACTTTAACGGTATTTCCATTAATTATCAGAATAATACAATCGCTACCGCTTACTGAGATTATTCTCTTAGCATTGAGCTGTGTATTGCTGGAGGGGTAGTTCATGCTATTCTGTCATTTCATCCTTCAATTTCATGTTCATAAGTTTTTACTCTTGTGACGACCTTGATATCGATATTTACGCTACTCAACGCACTGGCAAACCGAGTTATTAATATGCGATAATATTAATGTATTAAGGACGATTACAATAAACCATAATATATTGCATGATTGTAAAATTTGACTTATTTATCTTGATGAACTTTTCTTTATATATAATCCATATATATTATCTTAATATATAATGGCTTGATTGTCGGGTGAATAAACTTTTATTATGAACTGTTATTGTTTAAGAAATATGATCAAATAATTTATAGTAATTACTTTGTAACCATTTTTTAATGAAAATTAAAGTAACCGATTATAATTTGTTTGTATACTGTCTGTTCATTTCTACTTATCAAGCCTATAATACTACAATAATTGCAGTATCATTCGCGATCTATTTACTCAGAAAAAAAGTACTGGCGATACTTTGTTAAAACATAAATAATTACATAACTGTTATAATCATCATTCATATATTATATTATTCACTATCTATCGCCAGTAAAGGACTCCAGAAATTTAGTCTAGCATTCTTAACAAATTCTGTGGTTTAAAAATAGTTGTTAGTCATTTCTTGTTCCTGTAAGCTGTTACGATGTCCCAACTCTTTTGAATCGTTTACATTTCGAACGTATAATACCAAATTTGATGAATCCATATGCACATTTTATAGTGTAAATCCATCTTCTATAGTAGGATATTTAGTATATTAGCACTGTAATATAGTAAATTACAGTGCTAAAGACTGTAGAAAATAGTCACAAGCTTACTAATAATCACTTTGTATGTAGACCTAATATTCAAATATTTAGTGTCCTATATTAACTTTAGATCGTCAATAAAATCAATTAGAAATATCAGTCAAGTACTTTGAAATTCGATAAGTTACTGATAAATTGAATTCATTTCAACTTAACTGAGGAATACGAAATTCAAGAAATTGAGAAGTGTAAATTTCACGACCTTTAAGTCTTTAACCTAGTATAAAACATTTACTTGATATATTGTAATTAACAGAATATAAGCTACTGAGAGTAAAATATGTAACTTCTGCCCGAAAGTTTACGTGCTGAATTCTTATAAAAATTCTTCATGTATCACAGTTATATGCGTTTATGAAATAGTTAAATGTATTATTATAAACAAATTTTGAACGCTTTTACACATTTACGAAAAAAATACTTTTGAAAAAGTTAATCGTGTCTGGAAATTAGGCCAACAGTTGTATCTGTTCTCTAAGTTATTGCACTAAAGTCAGAAAATGTCGAATATTCCACAGTATATATCATTTTATTTTAATAATATAATGTAGGCACAAAATAACATGGGTAAACTGAAGGAAGTAAAAAAAGTTGCAACAAGTATCAAAATTACTCTTAGAATTAGGGAGCAGTAAATTTGAACAGTTATTTTACTGCACTATAGTGAGAATCATAACAATAGTTCAGAAGAACATTTTAAACAGTTATTCATTGAAGTATTTCTCTCTTATTAATGTTTCATTGTTTCAATGAAATCGTCATGTAATTGTTATCAAACAATTTGATGGCACGTGCAATACATAAAATGAAAATGATTAAGAGTTGTAGGTTAATCTACTGATAAATGATTCCACTTTACCTATATTAGATAAGTGGTCACCATAATATCACAATGGCCAAAGTAACAATATAACAAAATGATATCAATATAAATAATTGTTTAAAACTGTAGAGAAAATTGATCATATTACAATTTTGTTTTCGCTCAAAAACTTATGAAGTTTAGAAGACGACCAAGACGAATTAAACAGTTCTCGAAGACTCAATAAGTTAATAATTGCTAGACTTGTTGAATGTGGTATGTTCGGTTGTGAAAAATGTCATTTTCTAATTGAATTCGCAGTTTATAAATATGTTAAGAGGGCTAAGAGAGCTGTTCTAAAAATATTTATTCAAATTGATGGATTAGAATATTAGATTTACAACAAACATTAGGATTAGAGTTGGTGTCAGCAGTAATCTTAACTTAACCTTAATCATAACTCATCAATTAAAAACTATTTTTAGTTCTGCCATATATAAAAACTGCGCGAATTTAATTAGAGAATGCTGATAAGGTATACCGATAGGTCTACTGATGCATAAATTTACGTACATTCGGAGTATGCGGACGATTCGTCAACGGTCTGTTCGTCAAGGACTATTCACGTTTTTTTGGACCAATCTACTCGGCTCAAAATGATCTAAATGTCATAATTTTGGTTATTTCATTATTTAGTTTTTGTACAAAAAGAAAATAATCTCTATATATCATTTCTCTTGTTTTAGATTCAAATGATCGCAATGCATATGCAGTTGCCGTACGTATGTTTGCTATTGTTGATGCAATTTAGCAATGTAGCCAGTCAGATATCGCTTTCAGACTTCTATCCTTATGGTAATACTTCCGGTGATCAGACTCTACCACGGTCGGATGACTCGTCAGTAGAAGTACCGATCCTCATTGCTTTTCCATTTTTTGGAACGACATATCGAGAAGTACACTTAAGCATATATGGAATGATACATTTTGGTTCCGGTGATAACAGTTATATTCCAACGCCATTTCCATTAGAGGGATTTATAAGTGTAGCATCTTACTGGGCAGATGGCACTCTAGAACATGGAGGAAATGTTTTCAATCGAGAATCAGAAGAGTCCGCTCTATTAGACAGGATAACCGAAGATATAAGGTCACGTTTTATTGATTACAGATCATTTGTCAGCAGGTGGGCTCTGATCGTAACATTCGAAAAAGTGTCTCAGTATGGGTGCATTCCTCAGATTTCAACGTAACTTATGGAAATTGTAGTGTAAGTTGTAATGAAACAATTACATACCAGACTGTGCTAACTAGTAACGGAGTTCAATCTTTTGCTATATTCAATTACAACGAGCTGAGATTCACAGAGGGTGGCTGGGAATGCGACTTTCACGCCCAGGTTGGCTTTAACGCCGGGGATGGAAAGCGTTTCTATCTCATGCTGTCATCAAATACTCCAGACATTGCCCAAAGTGCACTCACAGGCAGCAACGTGGGGACACCTGGCAAGTGGATGTTTTCAATATATGGCTCAGACATCGCTGAACCAAGCAACTCGCAAGGATTGTTAGACATTTATCCCAGAAAACTTCTATTTTTTATATTTATACTTCATGCTCAGGAATTTTCGCTCTTCTGACGACCTTGATGT
>JAQIXG010006556.1:0-10203 GCA_034700105.1 Oconnorella tubifera
AAAGCGGCGTACTTGGACAGCTTTTTCGATTCTGCTAAAGCTGCCGCTGCGCCCGACTCTTCTGCCGACCTCTTCACCTCTTAATTATTAATATTATTTAAATTTTTTTATTATTTTTTTATTTTAATTTATTATTTTAATTATTTAATAATTGACTTTTTATTACATTTGTAATTTTTTTGACATTAATTTTTTTTTCTTAATTTTATTATTTATTTTTTATAACTTATTTTATTTATTTTATTCATTTATTTTTAAAAGTTATGTAAATTGCATTAGTAGGCGAGATCCCCAGTAGGCGAGATTCCGTAGGCGAGATCCCCAGTAGGCGAGATCCCCAGTGGGCGAGATTCCCAGTAAGCGAGATCCCAGTAGACGAATTACTCAGAAGGCGAGATCCCAGTAGGCGAGTTGCCCAGTAGGCGAGTTGACTTGACCCCTAAAAAACCAAATGATTAAAAATTAACATTCTGTAACTCTGAGGCTACTAAATTGTAAAATCTGTTTTTAAATAATAATGAGGACTAGTCCAGGCCTGGTCCCTGATAAATCTACTACTTGAGGATTGTTATGGCCCTTTGTATTCCAACGTGTGTCTGTTAAAATATCATTATAATTGAACAATTGTTGAATGACAAATATGTTTCAAACATTTAGCACATTGTTTAATATAAAAAATGATATTCTTTACCCTTAAACGATCATAACTGATGAAATATAATAGTTCGTTTGTAGCTTACTGTCTCTTCAAAACAAAAAAGCCTGGTTTAAACTGAGTGTGCTCAAAACATGCTTAACTTTACAACAAGAACAAAGACTTTCTCAAATGGGAATAATATTAATAGAGTATATAAAAGATTCAATAGATTTTCGTCCCACAAGGAAAGTCATGAATAACTTCCAACTTTTAATGTCGTAAAATGATTTGTAAATTACAATTTGTGTTTTTCTATAATATAGAAACAAATGTACTTAATTTCTTTGGTTATCAAATTTTAAACCAGTAAAATAAAATTATGCCATGTAGTATCTTATAAACAAAATATAATTTATCATTTTCAGATTACGAAAAAGCTCAACTACAATTTCCAAATTTTCTAAAAACCAAAATTTACTAAAATGCAGAAGCCCAGTATCCGTCACTGGAGTAGTAACATCAGTAAAAGCCCAAAGTTTTAATCGACTAAATAAAGAAGCATAAACAAACTGATTAAATGTAGCAGATTTAGAAAACATTAATGAAATGAGATTTAATAGATTTAGCCAGTGTCAATGTACAACGAATAAGAAAAGAGTTTAATTGTAGAATATTAACAACAATTTTTGGCTTTCAATCATAAGATATAAGACATTTCCTGACTTTTCGTAATATCTCAATTAAAACTACTAACACTACCATCTACATAATAAAAACTCGTTTACAAAAGGCGAGTTTATGAGCAGTCAAGATGAAATTCTTCAAATTAACTACTCCAGTCCAACCTAAATCAATGCGCGAGTTCATATCTCTTATTGTCGTCTTTATTATCACTCTTCATATGTATATCCTCTTTTGTAATCTGCCCTCCAAAAGTCTCCCCCGAATCCTGATCCTCTAGGAGCACCCCACTGTCCCTCCTCTGCCTGTCAGGGTCATATAAATTAAGGGACACGAACCCCCCCTCCTTCCTTCTACTTCCTCCCTCGGAAATTACATAGGTCCGCTGCAGGGAGGGACAGTTGAGGGAGGAGAAGGGTGAGGGGGGAATGTTGTCGGTGATTGGGGGGAAGCGACGAGGGGTGAGCGTTGTATTACCACGAAATGATTCCAGGCAAAGTGGAGAGGGAGTGCGACCATTTCTGCAGACAAAAACTTAAAAATATTAGTTAATAAAATTTATCTTTAACGTCTGGTGTCGTGTAATATAAATTATGTCTCAGATGTAACTGCTAATTTAAGCGTCGTACTGAAGTGTTAACACGGTAGGGTAGGTAATTTTCTATGAAAACTAAGCAGCGAGTAAGCCTATAATATAAAGTTTCAAATCATTTGTTGTTCCAATATTATGAAATTATTAAGAATTTATTTTACATTATTTAATATTAAATATTATTAAGTATTAGGCATTATCAAGTATTATTAAGCATTAAATAAATATTATATTACTACATTATTAAGAATTTACTTACTGTGCACGCAGTACATTAGACGTAGCAATGCCATGATAAAGTTTTAAAGGTTTCTGATTGCTGAGTAAAAGTTGATCTTCGCTTGTAAGTCTCTGAGCTCTTTGTGAAGCATTCAATCCATTAGGACCATCGTCACTTGAACACGTGTACGTGTTGTACAGATTATCAAGCTCTAAAAAGTTATCAGAGATTAATTATAAAAGTTATTAGATTATTAGAGATTATTAAAGGTTATTATTTCAATATGTTTTCTTTATATAATATCTATAGCTTTGAAAAGGTAGCATGTTCAATATATCATTTATTTATATACAGATTATGATATGTAGTAAAAGAGAGAAAGCCGATCGAATGTTCCTTATTTTATTTATTTATATAAAAAATATCTAGGTTTTAAAAAGGTAGCACTTTCAAACATTATTTTATTATATACAGATATTTAACTCTAAAAAAGGTAGTATGTTCAACATATGACTATTTACTATATTTACATATATATATTATCTGCGCTGTATATTCTCAAATAAATTTAGAGCTCTAAAGATGGTTGGTATTAAATAAGCTCAAAACTAAAAATAAAGCTTTAATTTATCAATGTGGATGTCTGTACTCAGACATCTGTATTGGCTTATTTTATTTAAATATTATTAGCGGCTACAATTTTTAGAATTAAAAGCTGTTCACTGCAATACTTCATCATGCTACTAAATTTTATTTAGTAATATATATTTAATGCTAGACGATTAATAAATGGTTGTACTTATAAGCACTTTAGTCATACATGCATAAATCTTGTATTATTTCAAAACTTACTACGAATATTGAGACATACATATTCTAAGATAAATAGCATTCCATAAATACTTGAACGCAATTATACATTTTACTTTGTAGTATAAATAATTCGCAGAGGGATAGAAGCGTAGATAAAACAAAATGCTAATTGCTTGTGTTGGCAGAAATAGCTTCATTTATAATAAATAAATTTTGAAGAAATACATTTATAAATGAAATGCTATAATATATCTATCAAAAGTCACTTTTTCTTGATTTATAAAATCACATAACTTACATCCATGCTCTTAAGCCTGGCATAAAATATCTACAAATGCTGATGTATGAACTTTAAAGAATGTAAAATAGTACAATGGTTACATTTTATGTGTATTTCTACAGTATTTACATACCTATTTAGTGTGTACATATTGAAATGTGAAAATATTAAAAATTATTTTAAAAACTATCTTTTGCAATCAAAAACTTATCCAAAATATAAAACCTAAAGGTATAAAACAATAAATGGAATATGTAATGGAGTTGAGTGGATAGGAAAGGCAACCTAGAATTGAAAATGTAAGAGCGCCCAGTAGAGTCAAGGGAGTGCAGTTTTTATTTGTTTTACATCTTAATTTATCTAATATAGTTTATCTAAATATTGTAAATAGAATTTATTTGTCTATATATTCTAAGAAAGTATAGTGAAAACTTTACTCTCAATTAAATTGTTTTTTATTTTATTGATCAATTTAACGTACATCTACTCTAAGATCTAAATAACAACGAAGCAGTCAAAGTATGTTACTAGTCAAATACGAACAATACAATACTGATAAAAACATAAATAAATGGACAGCCATGCAGACAGACAGATCACAAAACAGAATGACATAATTATTAAACCTGTTTGTAAAGGTAGTCAATGCAGAAAATACACGAAACAGACCGACACAAAAAGCTGACAAAAACACGATTTTAGGACGATTCGTCAAAGGACGATTCGCCAACGGACTGTTTGTCAAAGATATTAGTAAGATTTAGGGTTAGGGTTAAGTTTAGGGTGAAGGTAAGGGCTAGAGTTAAGGTTAGAGTTACGGTTAGGGTTAAGGTTAGGAGTTATAAGTATCATCCCTTATAGTATTTGACGAAGAGTCCGTTGACGAATCGTCCTTTGATTCATTTAATATTTAAATGACATTTTTTTAGCTTTTATAAAATAGACAAACAGGCAGACAGACAAAGAAAGAAATAGACAGACAGATAATACCCGTTGTCAACTAGACCTGTTTGCCAAGGTAGTCCAGTGTTCTGATACATAGTGGCCACAAGTGACTCTATGTCCACCATAGTCGTCCTTGAGCTACCAGGCGACCAGCGACACCCGCAGTGCTGGTGACCGTCCTCCGACCGAGGGGGCGAGGGGCCCTGGTGCTCCCCGCACTTGGTCTGACCTGGCTGAGGCGTGCATGAGGGGGATGATACCAGGGGAGCGAGGGCCTGGGAGGCAATGACAGAGGAAGTGGCTTCTGCCTCTAGACTAACTGAAATCGCTGATGTAAATATATGTAAATATTTTTATAGAGAAATTTAAGTTTGATTAATTAACTATTAAATTTGTTCAATAAAACTAAATTTAGTTATCAATTTGTTACTGATTTCAGTTAGAAAATCATTACTTACTAAATTAATAAATTCACATTTAATAACTTCAAAAAATCAATCAAGAAAATAATGAAAGAAGAAAAATACAAATAACTCAATTATGAAGAGAATAAAAACAGCAATCATTAAAAGATTATTAATTATTAAAAATCATAAGATAATAGTATTCTGTGCATAAAGACAGGAAATACACAAACTTCTCGTAAGCACAGTGGTGCGACGTTGACGTTTATGCAGCGGACATTGAGAACAAAGACAGCAAGACACGAGAGAGACTAGCAAGAGAAGTAGCACACCAATTGAAGCACCTATTACCACTGGTAAACTGAAGTGTAAATAAAACAGACTTCTTTAAAAAAAAGCATTAATTTCAATTTAAATAAATATACGCGTGTATATATGTATATATGTGTATATATACATATTTGTATATATTTCTTTATTTACGTGTATATGTGAATAGCTTTGTATCCATTTGATATAAATTGTTACATTGTCGTTATTTTGCCTCTCTCGGTCTTTGCGCAGCTATATTTTCTTTGGTTCGCTATAAAAAAATTATTTCCATATTATACAAATATCTACTAACAACATAAAATAGAAATTATTAATGATTAAACTTGCAATTCCAAAGAGAAATTATACTATTACTAATAAAACGTACAAGTCAAACTGCGGTGTTGCTTGAATTACACCCGGTGTGGTAGACTTGGTGGTGACTAGGGGAGGTAAGGTGTGCACCTCGGGGCAGCAGAACTTTTCCCTCCAGTCTCCGCAGCAGTAGGTGTCGTCTGGCCCTCCCCACCGGGGGCAGTAGAAGCCATTGTTCCATATGGCGTTCTTATCAATATACCCAGCACAATACTCGTGCGTTACTAAACATATAAAAACGGAATTTTTAGTCAATGTTTTTATTAAATGTTGTTATTCTATTTATTATATATATTTTATTCCGTTTTTATCCTATGTTTACCCTATGAATATCTTGTACATGATCAATTTTGTATGTGATTTTGTCATCAAACCTTATGAAAATCCTGCATCGAGACTAAATATATATAAAATGCAATGAAAGATAAAATATATTAGTGAAAATAAATATTATAAGTTGAAGATTTAATTGTTGCAACTAAGCGACGAATCGATAAAAATAACTTTTGATATTGGTTGTGGTGAGAGCAAGGATTAGATATAGGATTACGACTAAGTTGAGGATTAGCTAGCTAAACTTTAATCTTGATCTAACCCTAATTCTAATGCTAAATTTCAAAATGTATCTGTATACCTGCTAAATATAACGCATATTTCGAAACTGCTATAAATTAATTAGAGAAAATGATCATATTCTATGGGCTTAAAAGCCATCTAAATGCAGCAGTTGGGTTTCCTTTGCAAAACAGCATGTCATAAACTTTTCATTTAAGTATCAGATAAAATACATGTCATTATCCTACTAAAAAAAATACCGAGTTTTCAATTTTTGTTTTCCATGATAGGATCTACTCGACTTTTTAAGAATTTAAAGTGAATTCACTGTACCCCTAAATCAGTCATGAAATGAAGGATCCAGTCAACCAACCCTTACCAAAACCTAAAGTCAAATCCTTTGGTCTCTTGTTGAGAAGATTGCAAACATAGCAATCATTAAATCAATCTAACATTTCATGAAAGTTAAAACCAACTCACATTAGGCTACTGGCTAATGACTGTTGTTACAAATACATCACTTGTTTGCATTAAACGGCTTAAAGCATTTACGATCATTCACTCTGGTATGTGCTCTACATTAATTCTTCATTATGAGAGAGAATCATTAAATCTTTTTAAAAGCTTACAACTGACCCGTAGTATATAATAACAGCCGGGAAGATGTTTCATGAAAGGGCAACTGTTGCTGGTCTAAAGCTCAATAAATAAAACAAAGGTTCGATTGATAAGAAAACAATAATCGACGAAAATGTTTTTGGATAAATTATACCCTTAGGTTAGAATTAGAGTTGGGATTTGGTTTAGGACTTGGGAGTTATATTACGACTACCTAAATATAACTTTTAATGTTGAGTTAAACTAATAATACTTGTTTAACATTTACCGAAATAGCTGACATTTACTTAAAGTAGCCAACCAATACACATTACAATTTTAGTACTCTATTAATTCTAGACAACAAAGCATATTAATTAATGATATGACTCAAATTTATTTACAATTTTATTTATTTTTTAGTATTTTCAAACTTCTTCAAGATGTGACAAAGGAAATTGATACCTTAGTAAAAAAGTCAATCACATCTTCATATTACTATCTGAATGCATATAACGGGTTTTTCTATATAGAATCATTATTCTATCATCTTTTTATTGCCTTACACTATTTAATCTTTTAGACGTCATGCTATTTTTTACTTTGTATGTTATGTAACATTTTTACGTCAGATGGTTCAAAACTAACTTAATATTTCGTTTATTATTGTATCTTCCAGTTATGTGAAATTATTTCTACATATTGTGTGCACTCGACAGAGACTTTATTGCAATATAATTTATTGTTTTATTTATTTACTATGTGTGTATTTCAAATCCGGTTAATTGTTTCGTGTAAAAAATCACCGGTTTTTTTATTACAAAAAGCTTGCTTTATTAGTTGAGAATTATTTAATCATTTTTAAATCTTTACAATATAATAAAATTGTATTTCATTTTCGATCAAATTCACTTTTAATTCACACGTTGTTTTATCGATAAAAATTGATTTTCGCTTCAATTAAACAAAGCAAATAACCTGACACAATGTAACAATGAAATCGAGTACAAATAATCTGTGAGCAAATATTCACAATGCAATGTTGTAAAGTGGAAAGCAAACAATTAAAAGCCTTTTTTAATTCCACTGATTACTCTCTGTCACATTCTATTGTCAATCAAGTTTTCTCTCTCGATCTCTGATGGAATTAAACGTTGGGGAGAAAAAAGAGCGGGGGGCAACCGCTTGTTTTAAATTGTAAATAATTATATCTTTATTTCATTTATTTATTAAATCTTAATTTTATATTTTATTGAATTTTGCATTGTAATACAATATAATGAAATATATTTTAGTTGAGTTTAAGCGTAAACTTGTGATTTTTAATAGTAGTAGTAATTAGTTAACATTATACGCACTCACTCATTATACAATTTAGTTCTAGTATTTGGAAACTGTTTGCTTGCATTATTGGTTTTATATTGACTGTTGTTAAATTTACATTTACGTTTGATGAATTAAACAAAAAACTATATATATTATATCTTTAAATTTATATTTTAAATTGTGAGTTTTTTTATATAACCTAAATTCTATACGCCTCCTATTAGTCTTAGTTAAGTAGGCAATTGTTTAAAAAGAATCACTAAAAAGTAAAACATTTCTGGAATTGAACCCCAACCACTGGCTCAAATCATTATGTATTGGAAACAAAAGTTACTATTTTCCCAGTGCAACGGATCAAGCCCTTTGGCTGTTTCTCTCATTCGTCGATATAAGGTCCACTTCATTGACAGCTTGCTCCGAGCTTTATTCTATTTCCGGTCCTGTTTATTTTCCCCTTCTCATGAATTAGGCGATTGAGATTTTGTCGAATAAATACAAGACGAAGGAACAGTGTCAGTTGAATAGTCTCTAGCACTAGCGGGGCATTGTTATTAACTAAACCCGCCTCTTAAATGACTAAAATTATAATAATTATTTATATTACATAATTATAATATGTATGTTTAAATAATTTAATTCGTTAATGGCCGTTTTGGTAATTTTTTACTTATAATATAAAGCATGAATACAGTCAGGCTTTCAGTAAGGGTTTTTTCTTTATAAAATTTACCATTAACATGAGAAATTGACCCCTAATAGGGGCAACCCCCACAACCACCCCCTGCCTCATGAGTATACCGCGGATAAAAAATGATCCTCTCTCAAAAATCTTTTCCAAATATGATTTTTCTGGATATTTATGAGACAAGTAGATATAGTAAAGCAAGTCATTAGCATTGAATTACAGTGACACTGTCAAATGAAATATTCTCAATATCCGTCCAGATAACTAGCCTCTGTAGCGAGGCATAACTTAAGAGACATAACCCCGCCCAGGAGCTACAATGAATCAGGTTAATAAAATTACTACAGTTGTTATCTTAACTTACATAGTCCATAACTATGGACACAGAAGGCTAATCATAACTCCTAGCCCTAATTTACATTATAACTATAATCATAACAATTGTACATCAGTTCAATCTAACGATTAATAGCTATTCTATAATATATAGATTGATATTGGCAATTGAGATACATAGGCGGGGTCTGTTAGTAAACCATGCCTCGCTTTAGTCTCTCCTCGCCAAACATAATGATCTGTTCTTCTGAGAATGACAGTCGTCTCAGTCAATAAAGACACAAGTTCTCATTTATTTCAACCAGTCTTCACAATTATACAAATATACAATATCTCTTGACAACACAATACATTAATCATGACTCATCAAATAATATCAGTTGAGATTAATTGCGAAAACAATTCAGAATATATTACTAAGAATATATTACTAAGAAAATATTATTCGGGACAAATTTAGAAAAACAAGGCGGCATATAATTTCATTCAAAATGTACCGTAATGTCAATTTTTTCGCTAATTTGGTTGCCTTGCAAAGAGTTATAGAATTAAGACAAATAGCTGTATATTATATAAATATTAATTATAATTATTGATTCATCATAATTCAGAAAGATGGGTAAAATGGAAAAATAGTCAGATTGTTTAAGTAAATAAATAAATAAATAGCTAACAAACAATTAACAGATAAAGATATAACGTTAAAAACATATCAGCACTGAAGTGATGTTATATTTGATGCTATATTTGAGTTTCTGACAAGTCGCACTGAATCAACTCTAGAACAAGTCGAGTGATACACTCAGAAGCATTTTCCTATTTGATCTTTTTCTCATTGATTTCAGCATCTGACCCATAGGTCTCTCATTCAACAGATACATAAGCGATCATTAATCAAAATACTTGCCTGTCAGTCAATAAGCATTTGCATGCACAGCAAATAGAGGCGTTTGCCCCATTAAAAAAATCTTTTTGTAAAATTGCACACAGAGCGAAGCTTGGTACGCCTAGTGTGTGAGCTGATTGTTTATGACTTAAAAGCCAACAAGAATAAATATTGTTTAATTAATTTTGTGTGGTTAATTAACTAGTCAAAACTTTTACTGATTTCACAGACTTGTGGACGGTTAAACCAACCGAGAAAACGACTGCGTTCAAGAATTGAAAATAAAACATTTATTCGATATTAACTTTAAAATAATAAATTAATATATTCATTGCAAATAGTTTACATAGGGCTTAATTTTAGAAGCAGGTTAACCTGCTTAATTTTACCACAAACATAAATACAGATCGCTTAAAATATACGGTGGAGTGTTTATAGAGACTCTGCTAGTACCTCTCCATCATCTCTTTAACATTTGTGTTAATATATATATATATAAATCTTTTATTCGTCTCAACGACAGAAATAAACATACATCAAATAAATAAAACAAAATGAA
>JAQIXG010006557.1:0-10203 GCA_034700105.1 Oconnorella tubifera
TACTAAGGCAAAATGAGAGTTTTTTGTTGAAAACTTCGATATATAACTTCGAAATATTATTGCTATTTTTTAATTGTTGTGACCTTATGGGTTGTTTAACGAATTTAAACTCAACAAAAAGATAAAAACTACTACAAAATTTTATTTTATAAAATTAATTGACATTATTATTTAAAACCTTTTATGTTTTTAAAGTTATATTTTCAACAATTTTAGGCACTAAAATGTGTAAATATGAAAATCAGTGAATTTTAAACGCTATTTCAATTTAATTAAAGTTATTTTTGTTTTGTTTGAGTTTTTAGTGAATTCTTTTGTAGTTTAAATTCTATTTTATTTATTTCGAGTTATACTTTAAGATTTAATATTTATATTATATTATTTAATTTTATTAACTTTTGTTTTGTCTTAAGATTAGAAATATACCTTTTCTTATTTGATTAATTACTCATATTTTGTTAACCCGAGATGTTTCCTTTTTTCATTTTATCTATTTCGTCCTCCACTATTTTTAAGATTTTTTTAAAGTTTAAGAGACAGAATTTTAAATAATAAAGTAGAATTCTTTTTAGAAATATGACTGACTTAATTTTAAAACCAGGGGGAGATTTCCCAGGGAGGGGGGGGAGGAAATTTTCTAGTAGACGGGGGGGGGGGGAGTTTTCCGGGAGAGATCTCCGGGGGGGAGATGTCCGGATACCGTGATATCCTTATATAAGTCCCTTGGCTCTGTGACCCAAGTCCTTGTTATAATCAAAATATCTTGATCATTGTTATTATGTAATATTCCTGGGGTACGTTATTGTCCCTAGGGTTATACCCAGGATTACCTTTAATATAATATCTCCAGAAAGCCAATAGAGATATAGAATATGTTTTCCAAGCGTTTAGCAGTCAGAATGTTAATATCATCCTAACCGATACCTTGTTCTCTCCTTTTAATAATAATTATCGTGAAATAATAATATTCTCTTTGAATATTACATTTCTTCAAATTTATTAGCTTAACTAAAGGATGCAAATTTACTAGTAATATAAGATAATCATAAATGACTTATTGAATTATCAATATCTGTTTATTTTTAAAAACGGTTAACATTCATTATAATTTTCCACGTAGGCCTATATATTATACTCAACAATATTTCAATGTATTCAATTTTTCTCAGCGCAACGGACGCTATCAATCCTTGTCTCAAGAATGCTGGATGTCCAACTGAAGGAGCTGCTTATTTAACTGTCACTGAAGGCTACTTTGATACGTATATGTATATTTGCGTTAGCGCAAGGCAAGGTAATTAATATTTGGACAAGATTTTAAACAAATTCTTATACTTTTCAACAATTTGGGAAAGTACAACATCAAAAATTGTCTAAAATAATTTGATTAAAAAGTACAATTTGTTTAAAGTAAAGGTCTCTTTATTGTAAAGAGAGCTTTCATAATCTTGTCAATTTTGTAACTTTTAAAACATGTTAAACCAAGAAAAATGGATTGTGGGAGTTTTGAGGCCCAAGCATCATTATATGCTTTCTAATCTCTATTTATACAGACAATATTTATTTTAGCATACACAATAATTTTAACAAGTACTGCAAATAAAAATTTGATTTTAAACAATTAAACCCTGTTTTAAGAAACCATTAAAAAAGTTTCAGGCACTTCCTCCGCATTTCTCCGATACACTGCCAAAGCAAGGCGTTCCTTCAGGAAAGAGGTGGACCTTGGATCTCCTGAGACGATAAACATCCGTCTGCCTAACTCATTCACAAATTTAGACCCAACGTGCCACAAGAACCCAGTGCTTCAATCGCTAAGGAAACGAACACGTGAAAGGTAGTAAAAATGGAGTACCTTGACAGCTTTTCGATTCCGCTAAAGCTGCCGCTGAGCTCGAATCTTCTGCCGACCTTTTCACGTATGAAGGCGCTAACGTGTTCGGACATGTGAAATCAGTAAGAAGGCATCTGCCCTTCAGTTACAAGTGTGGCACCATCTGGCCGCTTAGTGACTGAGCTCATAAGCACCGTTGGCTCCCGAAGTACAGCTACATTGGCGCACTGAAGTGTGCGAAATATGACATCGTTGAGCAAAATGGAGACGGATGTGACGACAGCAATAACCTGCGTTTGCATGTTAATCAATTCATGGTGACCCAACTTGTCAACTGACGCAGCACAACGACACTAATGGAACCCCGAGTCGAAGGCCCAAAGCAATATCTCTATCTACTACTCTATCTATATTCTCTATCTATCCTCTAATATGTATCTAGCTAACGATAAAGTTAGTCATTCTTACAGCCCTGTTCTGCATTCATGCACTAGGATCAAAAGATTTTTGGCATAATTTATCAAATTATTTACTCAAACTTTCTTAATTGTCTGCTGATTTATATATGTTACAAATAACATTACTTTGTAATATAAATTTCATATAGCTTCCCTGATAATTTTATTCTGCTCTGCAAGGCTCGTAGCAAGTTTAACCCTTGGCGAAAATTGGATAATTTAGTAAATAAAGCAATTTTTTGTCAAAAATCTACTTGCTTCTCAAGAAATTTTGGCATATAGTAGCTACAGTCTTTTAATTTTTAATATATCAATGTAATTGATATATTAAAGTAAAAGTTCCAAACTAAATATTCAACTACAATGTCAATCTACAGCTAGAATATCCATAAAATAACAAATGTTTGAATATTTTTTCAGTTAATTAATTGTCAAAATGCAATAAAATTTCGAGGCATATATGTTAAATTTGGTTAATTGAATTATTTTTCAGGGACTTCATAATTTTGAACGCACATAGATAAAACAGTTAAATTTGGTTATTTATTATTTTTTTAACAAACCGATAAAATTTGAGATATGTTTTTGTTTTTGCTTGTTTTATTTTAGCATTTTTAATAAAATCGTTGCTTTTGGAGAAAACTAGGTGACATTTTTACTTATTGTTTTTATAATTTTCATATCTATCTGTTCCATATTTGTTATACTATATAATATTATGAAACATGTTTTGTGCTTATCTGATTAACAGATTTTCAACGGGGCTCAAGGTGCCAGACGTTCAACGAAGCTATTGAAAATTCTCGGAGAAAATGCAACGATAGCTCTAGTATCTCATATCCCGTAGGCTCTACTCAGTACTGCTCGTAAGCAACATCTATTAAATTAACTTAAGAATTTTCTTCAATATTTAAGCAATAGTTATTCGTTAATTCACAATGTGTCCTCAAGATATATCGCCTCATATTACATTTTCAATTTGAAAGTTTGAAGCTATCGTTCATTATATTTTCTTTAAAACCTGATTTTTTTTTAAATTCTGTTTTATTTATGTATATATTATATTTTATTATAGCATTGTTTTAAAAATATTATTGGCACCATCGTTAATTTTTCTTCACAGGGAAAATTAAATAAAATTGTGTATATATTTTATTCGATCTTCAGCCCTTTAATTAATAACACGTCAGCTAAGAATCATTAAGGATATAAGATTTTTTTCGATCTTCCCTCATCACTGTGACATTACCTGGTATATGCCGTAGATACAACAAAACGCTTCCACCTGGAGACGGGATTTAAATATACATTCACTATTTTTTTCGAACAAAAATACCTTTTTTCTCGTCTAACGACACCATAAGTAGCCATCTACTATACTGTGTATATTTCAAATATAGATTTACTATTGGTATATTCTAAGTCTGAAAAACAATAGCCCTAATTATTAGTTATTAATTACACTAATTATTAATTACTTTATTCTATCTTTATTATTTTTGGTTACTTGGTTTTTTATCGTGATCGGTCAAAACTGTCCCTCTAAACTGTTAGCCGTTTTGTAGGGTTAATAAATTCGGGGCCATTTGTCGGCGTACGATATATTTACAAGGCGTGGATATTAATAACATTGCATCATCAGTAAATATTTAATAAATTTAATTCACTACACAATAGAACATTACTCTATTTTGTGTTTACTCCTTTATTTTAACTGCAGAATGATGAAAAATGACATTTTGTGTTCAAGAGATAAAATGTCTGCGATTTGCCAAGGGACAGATTACATGAAGACTTACATGACAGTTTTTTACAAGATATCTAGAATGTACTTCAGACAGACAGGATGTTTAGAAATGTTAGGTGAGTAACACAGAAGATTAAATTTTATTTTGTATTTTTGATACCATATTTCTATATCAGAATTAGAGCTCTCAATTAGTATCTTATGAGCGAAGCAATCTATGGTGGGTGGTTCGATGGCCGAGTCTACTTTTTTCAGCACTTCTAAAATATGTAATTTAATCAACAAAACTGAAGTTTTTTTTATAAATAAATAACTTTGTATGCAAACACTTATTTTCAGTCCAACGCTGGTGACATCTATTTTGTTTGAGCGGGTGGGGTGATTGAGTGGGGGTATGCGAGCGGAAGTTTGCAGAGATTTGTCAATTATAAATAACGCTATAATAATAAACAATTTTTTACTGCCAGGAAGTAACCAATTATTTATGTGATGAGAGGGGTAGGGTTTTTTGTAGCAAACTTACAAAAAACTTGTTTTGTATACTCTCATGTTATTATGATGCAATGGTGGTAATGATTTATTAGAGGGTGGATAGATGACGTTAGTTGAGGGGGTCGGGAGATGAAATTTTTTTACAAAAACATTTTCTGGTGTAGAGCAAATATTTATTTGCAATAAAAAAGTGAATTTGTTTTTTTAATAACAATAAATTAATGATTTGTTGCTATTTCTATTTTCAGATCAATCTCTTTCGGAGTTTAATCAAGGTGGAACATTTGGTCAAAGTGGACCAATTTCAAGCGGATCGAATCCAAGCGGCTCAAATCCAAGTGGAGCAAAGCCAAGCGGATCAAAATCAAATGGCGCTGTACAAATAAACAAACCATCACTTTTTATAACACTCATATTTATTATAAGCATGTTTGGCTTTAGCAAATATGCTCGCGCGGTTGAGAAATAGTTACATTGGATAAAGGTGAATTAGATATTTCATTCTTCATGATGCTTACTTGAATAACAGTGTCCGATTATACATTTTTCTTTCAACAAACTACATTCTCCTATAAGATCTTAACTAGATTGTTTCAATACTGCATATATTCAAAATCAGTAAACTTGAATTAAAAATAACACGAAAGATGCAACTAAACTTAAATATACTATGAAAATAACTTATCTTTTGAATAATAAATAACACAATATTTCCAACAATTTTTAATTTGTTTGTATGATATTTAATGTATCACCAGTACAAAAAATATTATTCAGTGACATATTGCAAAGCAGGATGCGCAACAAATTAATTAAAGTTGACTAGTCTCAAATTTCTCCCAACATATGTCATTCAGTCAATTTCAAAACGGGAATGAAGGAAGAAATTGTTTATTTAACAGGTTAAAGCTTCTGTCTCAAAATAATTACATTAAGTAAACATCGTGTAAGCAAATTCAAATATGATCAACAAAGCGATGAGAGTAAAAGATTGTCAATGTCTTTCAAGTGTCTGTTATCAACTAAATTCTAGTCGTCAAAATGGCACCATGTTTGTGATTCAAAGTCCACACAGTATACTGATGGTAAAAGTATACAGCGGCTGGCGGTCATTATGCATCATATGTGTATTTCACTACTTTATATGTACGTTTTAGATACTTTATGTCGTCGAATCAAAAGCAAAGACAATAACAGAAAATACAGACGTACAGTACATGTATATTCAACAAACTTATTGTATTTGTGACTCTACACCAGTGGCGTAGACAATGGGGATTTATGGGGTAATAAAAGAAACCTTTTTATAACAGTAAAGTGGTGAGTTTAGCGGTAAACCCCTCTTTTATTACGATTTACTGAAGAAGTTTAGTTGTATATATTGGCCGAATAATTTAAAATTACTTTCTTTGCATATTGGCAGATGCAATCAAACCCTTTTAACTTTCACATATTAATTTCAACAGTACATTGATCGCGATCTCGTATTTTTTATGATCAAATAACTACTTAATCGCTCATTCACTATCCGGCTGCGCCTGAGCTCATATCTGCTAAGTCGATCAAAAGGCACCTCCAAGCATCTCTGTCCTGTGCCGAGATAACGTTCTTGTGAGTATTGGCCTTGCCGGTTACTTGCTCAATATATTTGTGATACAGCAAGCGGGGACGACCTGGTTTGCTCTTTCCGTGTGTTGTCCAGTAGAGGGCATATCGTCTTGGTATACTGTCTGCATCTGTTCGAAGTGTGTGTCCTAGCCATCGCAACTGTCTCTGCCTGACTGTGGTAACCACCTCTGTGGTTGACAAAGGTGGTCGCCCCACTTGTTCTAGCACATACTGTTATATGATCTGTTCTTTTGATGTTATGCATATAGCGGCAGCCGCTAGTAGAAATGAAATCGAAACTTTCAGCCATTATTTTTGTTATTGACCAGGCTTCGCTGACGTACAAGAGGATTAAGAGGCACGTTGACTGAAATATTCTTATCTTTAGATTAATTGAGATTTTCCTAGAGTGCCATAAATGTTTCATTTTCTAGAATACTGACCACAGGCTTGGCCACTACGCACTTTAAGATCATCTTAAAATGAACTGATTAACGATCCTAGATACTTGAATTCGTTAACATTCTTCAAGGTAGTGAGTGTTATTGGCAGAGCTACGTCGTTTTGTCTAGCTGGTATAGCGATGAATTTAGTCTTATCCACATTGACTCGTAAGTCTGTATAACCAGCTTGCTCCGCTAGACTTATAAGGTGCTTTCGGGAGTTTTCTACAGAGCGATCAAGTAGGGCGATATCGTCTGAAAATCTAAATCCTCTAGGGTTATTCTTGGCTGTTCATGAGTCATGAATCCGTACGCGGGTGGGATATTTTTTTTAAGGCAAATCAAAAGAACTATCACAAACAGAAATGGTGTTAAGGTGTCCCCTCTAAGACAGCACCAGTTGTAATCGCAAATTGATTGCTCAGTTGACCATTAACTCGTACGCTACTTGTACAATTATCATAAATAAACTTAGCTTAAACATATTTTCAATCAAAGTACCTAATTAAACTTATTAAACTTGCTAAATTAATTCAAAGAGATTTGCGGCTATTAGATTTACCATGAACTTTTAGTCGAATACTTTATAAGAATAAAGCTGGAAAATGATATATTTTAATGGATAAAAAAGAAAAATGCTGGTGTATTTATTATATCTGGTGTAAAATTTAAATGCAACTTTGATATGACTAAAGCTCGATTTAATCTAGAATTTAAGGAGCTTGCCGAAATGGTAAAATGCTAAATTGCAACTTAATTGTGCTTCAATGCTTTGTACGGAAACACTTTTGCTTCCATAAAATAACAACGGTTCTTCAGACCGCTTCCGCAACAAACGCAAGCGTCTTCAGGCTTTTGACCTACGACTTTTCGTCTATCGAAATTTGTCTGCTGATATTTGGTCTACCACGATTGTATTGCTAAGATTAAGATTAGTGTTAGGTTTATGAGTAGGTTTTGAGTTACGGTTAGGATTAAAGCTACGATTAGTGTTAGGGAAGTGTTAGCACTATGGTTATGGCAAGGGTTATGGTTGACTAAATATCAGTAGAATAAATGTCTGTAAACGTATTGTCTTAGCTAGACCAAAAGTCTCTGGATTAGTTGTCGCAGAATTAAAGTTTAATCGCAATTTAACTACAAGTTCAAATATTTCTGTGAATTGTTTCTACAAGGAATGTAAAAGCGGGTGTGATATTGCTATCAAAAAAATTCTAAATCATACCAAGAAATGTAATTAGCCGACATATTTTTTACAACTCTGAGGCAATAAAATTCAACAATAGATTTCGTAATCTACATGCTTTTAATATCAATCGACCATCAATAAAATATTTTGTCAGCGCATTACATTGGTATTTTTTGTTATTTAAACACTCGTGCTGTTGACATGCTCTCGGATCAAGGACGATCCCACGTTAGTTATAATATTTCCTTCATGATTTTAAAGTTGGATGCTCTACAAACTTACTGTTGAGGTTAAGGATAAGAGAAAACGCCCCCGATTTCAAAATTAATTAATTATTAACTGCATAAACAATCTCAAAGTTAAAACACTGAAATAATAAATTATTAAAGAATTTGATTCCATTCTAACAGTTATTCATTTATATTTTCTAATTACATATAATTGACCTAAGAATGAGGATCTGTTAACTGTTGTAAGTTTTGTAAGACACTTTCACATTAAAATTTATTTAAGTTAACATAAATTGAAGATTTTTTTGAATATCTTTCCCTCAAGATAAAAAGCTTTAAAACCACCCATTGCTCTACATTATTAAATGCTCAGATAGACTAATTCCTTATTAAACGACAAATTGTGCAATGACTGAATATATTTACTTAGAAATATATGACAGCCTATATAAGCTATAACAGTAAGAATAAATTTGTAAAACACTAAATTTGTGAACAGTTTTCATTTATTTCAGAGTTGTATAATAAAAATAAAGAGTATTAATTTACACTAAAGGTAACGTTAACTTAATAATTATAATTAACTGTAGACTTACTTAACATTCTAACCTAGTTACCAGCTTAATTAATATCGTCATCGTCATCAACATAACCTCATCATCATAATTATCATTATCGCCATCATTATCACCGCCACACGGACGCCTGCAGTTCGACATCCGTTATACAGTAATTTCAGTGAATGACGGAGATCGCTAAAATTTAACAACTTCAAATGCTTTTATAAACTACAACAATATCAGAACAGTCGATCTTCTTAGTTACAATATATTTAATATACAATCTAATTAATCAGCGGTGCACTGTGATATTGAAAAACGCAGACTCGGTCTTAACCTTAGTCGCAGGAATTTTAATCAAGCATTTGAATAATTCTTGTTAATAATATAACTACATTTTCTATGTAATTTTAAATAATTTACTTCAGATTGGGTGATATTTGACTCCAGTTTCTTTTGTTTTGCCTACGTCACTATATTAAAGTATCTATAATTAAATTGGATTATCAATATATAATTGATAATTATATATTGATAATCCAGTAGACCTACCCACCTCTCGCCCAATCTTGACCAATCAATATTATAAGCTGGCATTTAATGACTGATCTGACAACTTGAACTGATTTCAAAATCTACCATTCTCCCGCCTTGTGAATATTCACAACCAACTTCATCTCACTAAGGTCTTCTCCTGTGGAAATATGTAACAAAAAGGGAAGCTAAAATTGCGCAAATTTTTATAAATTATCAAATCTTCTTTAAAGTACTTTAATAATGATAGCCTCTATTGTAATTGGCATTAATTTTGTTGCTTTAATTGTTTGATAATTATACAGTATAATGAAGTGTCAAAGTAATAAGAAGCTTCTTGTTGATATCGTAGCGGTCCTTTTAGTGTGCACAACGCTGCAGTGTTTAACTGGTAAGTTCTCATTCATCATCATCATCATTTTAGGCAGTACGATAGTTTCAAAATTAAATAATTTGATTATAGTTTATCTAATTTAATATAACATTACAGATTTGTGTAATAATTGAGTGTAACATGGGATTCTTGTATGTTTTACAATCAAACGAATCAGCTGAAATTGTGTACTAATTTAAATTAATATCAAATATTATTTAACCGTTATTAATTTACAACATTGAACGATTTTTGCGAGATTTACATTTTAAGTCATTAGATATTATCCTAGTAACTAAATTGCATTAGTGCACATTTATATTAAGATAGTTTACTGTAGTCGCTCACTCGCCTCTGTCCCGTTATAGTATTAATATTGTGTCATTTGTGAAACAGTGAGGGTGAATGGACAATCATGTAGCAAAGCAGAGAGCGATGGATGCATAATGCCATTCTATGATAATCTAATAACATTAAGTAACAGTACGAACTTAAGCGATGCCGATATGATCAGACTATGCAGGTAAGTACTTACTGACAGTAATTTATTTAGTTCCAATTTCAATTTTAAATGACAATTCATTATTAAAATTAATCGAAACCAAAATTAAATAAATGTTTAAAATACTAATAAAACAATAAACAATACTTAAACCGCGACAGTTGGGGGTAGGGGTTAAGGGAGGGGCGGAAGCTTTGGCACACGGTGCCCGCCGGTATTTGGACAATATGCCG
>JAQIXG010006558.1:0-10202 GCA_034700105.1 Oconnorella tubifera
CTTAATTAAAATTAAAAATAATATCTTTCATCAATTATGAAACCTCATTAGGCTCATTTTATCATAAAATTCATTTTCAAAGCCCTAAATGAATTAATTACTACATTGTATATTTTAGGCATGTGTGATACTACTTAAGATTAACCTACTTTTGAAATGAAAGCACGAGACTCAGTGAGTCTGAAAGTTATAGTTATAGTTATCGCGCCAAATCTCGGCGGTTTGTGATTGATGCTACTTATATCACGGCTTCATGGCTGGTATTTATATCGTTTATCTAGTGATTGATCCCTGCCGACAAGCGGGTAACTATAAAACTGAGTGGAGGCGCCCGGTACACAATTTGATTAATAATTAATAATTTAGGATGCTTTGCATTTGAATGCTGAGGAAATTAGATCTTGCATATGTTGTATTATTGTACGATTTTATGGCAGGTCATTAGGCAGGTCATTGGGATTTTTGGCAGGTGAAATGACCTGCCTTGACACAGCGTAACGGCGCCACTGATTTAAATATAAACTTATATAATTAATAGGACAAAATTTAACTAAATCATAAAAATTATTCTTACCCGAAGACGAAGCGTACACAGAAATATTGACTCGCTGACATTGAAAAGATAAACAAGTTTAATTTAAACTGAATGCACACACATTATCTATCTTCTGCGAATATAAGACTCAATCACTTGATGCAAAAGTTAAAAGTTAGACAAAGCGTTCCGGATACGCATGACTGAATACAACGTAGTTGATAGAACTAAATATAATTCTGAATGGCACACCCATTATACTCAGTGGCGAATCTAGAAATAGTCTTTGGGGGGCCCGCTCAAAAATTATATCTTTTATGCGCACTTATTACATAAATCTAAAATATGATTTGCTGAAATATTTAAGCCTATTATGATCTTCGATCTGGATAGAAGTTATAATTTATTTTGTAAATTTGTTTAAATTTGAAAAGCAATTGATCTGGCTTCTCGATCTACGACACGATCGTATGAAAAAATATGCTTTGTCAATTTCTCTCTTTGACCTTTGTTTTACCTCTCTTTGACATTAGTTTGATCTTTAAAATAATTTTAAAATAAATTCTAAAAATAATTCTACCTGTACCAAGGTAAAATGACTTAGTGCAGTCCTCCTGTAAGAAACCTGTGGCCAGTTTACCGAAGGGCCACAAATTTGTTCCATAGCTGCAAACTTGCTGCTAATCGCTGCTAATTTTCTCTTTCGCTGTAACTTGAAACATTAAAGAAATATTATCTGCTGCAGCATTTCATTTTACTGTTATTCGCACTTTCATCATTTTATTTATCGTTTAGTTCTACTTATTAAATTTCATTCTTTTTATTTGTTATTTACTTATACTTCCAGAAATCATTCTCCTTATCGTTTTACTTATCGTTAACGAGTAGGCCTACCAGTCATTTTATTTATATGAAATTTTATACTTAAGTAATATGACAACTGCTTATCACTAATTGACATTGTTGTCAATTGTTTCTCACTTTGCTACAGAGTATAGAAGAACCCAGAAGGATGAAAGAGATGTCATCTTTCGTCCTTGGTTGGTGTGATTTTTCTTGGCTTTCTTCATCTAAACAAGCACCTTGCGATGTATATTATACAATCGCGTAGTAGCCTAGAGCACTTGCTGTGACGTCATTCCAACGAAGAAGATGGCTGAAGTAGAATTAAATGTTGATAGTTTGATTTCAAGACTTTTAGAAGGTTTCATTTTAATCTTTTTTATCCAATTCATTATCTGATCTTCACATTTGATCTAATTTAATACTATAATGATTTATACGATCAATTTATCGACGTTTTAATTAAATAAGGTAAATTATTGTAATAATTCGTTATCCTGGTTAGAAGCGGTACTGCATAAAACTGGGAGCGACTGGTTAATTAAATTTAGCGAAAGAGGAATGTTTGTGTAAGGGGAGAGAGATGGATTAGTGGGATTAATTATGGATATAAAATGAGGTTGGGTCCCGTTAAGCGGATAAATGATTGTATCGGTAACTTTTGTTACGGTGACTTCCGGTTTATTAATTAATATAAAGTTTAATTGTGTATATAATTCGGGAAGAAAATCTAATTTTAATCTGGTTTAAACGTTGAAAATAATAGTGATTTTTCTAATTTTTACATTATGATCTTGAAGTAACTCAAAAGTAGTAAGAGAGTTAATTAACGATTCTCCCTGGAAAAGTGACTGTACACTTGCTTGTCTTATATATCAAATCTAATGTATTAAGTGCTATCATGTTTGAATTTTTTGTGAAAGGGAATCTGATTTATAGAACTATATGGTCAAATTATTTAAATTTCAATTAACATTTTATTATTTTTTATCATGTCACCCTTTAATAAGAATGTTTTAACTATTTCAATAACATTTATACAAAGTTTAGTACAATTTGATTTTTTTGAATCTGATTAAAATTGGTAGACTTTTAACCCTAATTTGACTCTCCTCCTTATCACACATAAACGCTAATCCCAAATCCCTTATTAGGTTGAGTTTATACCCAACTAGTTTTTACCGAATGTGTTGTATACCCTCAGTATTTGCTTTTAGTGAGAGGATGCCGCCCGGGAAAGACTGTTCAGATGACAGAAGCAGAGATCAGAGGTCTTTGTCTTAAATCTCGTGAAATCTTTCTCAGTCAACCAATATTACTCGAGTTAGAAGCACCTATCAAAATCTGCGGTACGATTTCTAAAGATTCTTATTTTACATTATATATTTAATAATTAAGATAACAATTAAAAGCAGTGTATAATTTATATAATAAGCTGTATACTGTCGTTCTTATTGTTTACGGTATATTTAATATCTTGTGCTTTCTTTGAATTCAGAATTTTTTTGTGTTTACGAGCTCGCATCACTATATGTCACTAAGGTATTTGTACATTTTATACCACAAGTTACACTTGTGCTACTTATCAAAAATTATTTAATAGCTACATATGGCTGTAAATTCTAACTCTTAATGTTAAGTATATTTTGTACTAATGTAACAGCCATGTTATTATTTATATTATGTCCATAGTAAGCTATGTTTCTGGATGTTTGAGACACAACGCAGTAATTTTTTATAATAACTAGAAAAAACTACAATGTGTAGCTGACTGGATCTGGATTTATCTTGTTCTGGTAGCAGAGTCTTTTTGTCGATCTTTTGGGAATCCACTAGCACTCTCAATCTTTAGATTTTTTGCAGCGCTCCTTTTGAGTAAATGTTTTCTTCTAGGGGGGCTGTCATCCCTCAGAGTTTTTATACATAGATGAGATGTTTTCTGGTAATACTATCCTCCCTTCCCTTTTCCGCGTGACATTGTTATTTTAGCCCTACTTCATTAATAAAAATTTGAGTCTTGATAATTGACAAGACGATATTGAATCAACTTTGCTGCTAGATTTGCTATAAGTAATCCTTGCTTATTTAAAGGATAAAATTGACAGGTGGCATGGTTATGTTAATAATTTTTTGTAGTGTTATTGCTATTATCATGATATAAATATTTGTAGATCAAGCAAAAAATTGATTTATTTACCTTGGTTAAGAATAAAAGAACTTTTAAAAAGTTGGTAATATCTTGAAAATTATCTATGCTACTAGGTGAAAGTTAAGTATTATTTTGCATGCTGGTTTTCTTAATCTGAAACAATAATGGCATTCTTTATTACTTTTAAGTTACTGGCTGTGATAAAATTATTAGTTTTAGATTAGAACGATAGAGTAATGATAAGAGACAAAAGATTGTGTGTGCCTACAGTTGAAGTGTTTTGTGCAATTAGTTGATTAGTTCTGAAACTCTCCTGAAGTATTAACATTGACATTCAATATAGTATTATTGGACTGTTTAGTTTCGTATGTTTATTCTAAAGATATAAATTGTCAATTTTACTGTATTATATGCAAACAAATGCACTTATACTAATAATTGCATTAGAATATTGAGTTGCTGTACTTCTATGTAAGAATACTTATACAGAACTTAAGAATTCTAATTCTTCAGTTGCACGGGACTTAGTTTCACTGCTTTCGAGTATTATCCATATTTTCGATACTTCACTGCTCTGAAGCTTGTTCTAAAGTCTAGTAATTATAATTAGTTGTTTATTAATTAGTTTATTTATTAATTGTTTTTTCATTTTGCTGTATTGTTGCTTGGTTTCAGGTGACATTCATGGTCAGTATACAGATTTGCTACGATTGTTTGAGTACGGTGGCTTTCCTCCCGAGTCTAACTACCTCTTCCTGGGAGACTATGTAGACAGAGGCAAACAGTCTCTAGAGACTATCTGTCTACTGCTCGCTTATAAGATAAAGTACCCGGAGAATTTCTTTCTTCTGCGTGGTAACCATGAGTGTGCTAGTATCAATCGCATCTATGGTTTTTATGACGAATGTAAGCATCAAACTATTTAGTAGAACTTTCTAGTAACTTATCTAATATATGTAATTAAGAGTGGCTTTGACGCCGCTCTTGTCCTTCACCGTGTATTTTCATATAGCAACATTTTAATGGTCAACATTTAACATTATTATTGCTTGAAGACTATTTCTTTGAATGGGTTTTTCATGTTGTTTAGTAATAATGTTGTAGTGGGTGCAATTTTGTTATTGAAAGTTTACTATGTCATTTTGTTATGGAAATATTGAGTGTTAAATAATGTCTCAGCTATCATTTATTAATAACATGAAGACGTAGCGTAAAGTGTATAGGTATACAGTTAATGATTAATAAATATTACATTAGACTGGAAATTGAAATGTTAATATTTGTTAATTTTTTTTGGTTGTCAATGCTTGATGATTGGAACCACAAATGAAATCTATCGTATACTTATATCATTATAGCATTGCATTTAACATTGTATTTATAAACACATCCTTGCATTGACTATTATTTCATTGATATGTCGTAATAAATAACTCTGAGAATGCTTAGGAATTTTAACTTTATTTATTAGCATTAAATTTATTTTTTAAACTCTTTGCTTCTGCTTTGTTTCCAGGCAAGCGTCGATACAACATCCGTCTGTGGAAAACTTTTACAGATTGTTTCAACTGTCTGCCAACCGCCGCTATTATTGATGAAAAAATATTCTGCTGCCACGGAGGTGCTGTAATCTATTTAATTTTAATTAAATTGATTTAATAAATTAATTTCTTTCGCATTGAATACTAAAAATGTTTACAGTAAAAACTTTTTAGTTAATAAAAGTTATTATTCAAATTTTAATTCAGTTTTTTTTTCATTGTTTATATTTGTATCGATTTAAATTATATCACTTGAAACACGCAAATTTTGTGTATTAATTTTCAATGAATGAATTATATAATTTTAAATAGAAAAATCATTGTATATTGGATGCCATCATTAAATTAATCTGTCATGTAGATCTATTATACCTTAGAAGCAAAAATATATATTCTTAATGAGACCATCTTGTTTGAAGAATTTTTAATAGACTTCATTAAGAGCTTTACGTACACTCATCACTCTCGGCACATCCAGTTCATTGTAGATATTGTCTTTAATTTGATATTTTGTTTCGATGTTTTGTTGATTGAATATTGAGCCTGTAGAATTAAATTATATAATATTATATAATTTAGAAACAGATGTTAAAAGATAAGGTAACCATTCTATTTAAGCATTCTTATTACTTTAAACTGTGATTTTCTCTACTTTTGTTATGGAGATTTTCATTCTAATGTGTCGATAGGTTTTTTCGCGCATCATTTATTTATTAAGTAGACGTTATAACAACTGATAAATAATTAAAATCTGAAAGTTATAATTTATTACTTTCAGATTTTATTATTATTATTTAGTTATTAACTGACTAGAGTTATGTTCATTTAGGTTTATCTCCAGATCTGCAGTCAATGGAACAAATTAGAAGAATAATGCGTCCAACGGATGTGCCCGATACTGGTGAATGTATTTAATAGAAGATAGATGTGGGTTCAGGTCCCAGTGAACCTGAACAGTAGTATTTCATTAACTTGTATTAACAGTATTTCAGCAGTATTTCATTAACTTGCATTACCTTTCATTAACCCTTTAGTGAGGCATATAAATCATCAACTACTTGTCAGTTTTTATTTCTTAAATGACACTAAACAGCTATTAATCCTGATATTGCACTATCTGTCAAGTTTAATGTCAAGTTTTCAATGAAATCAATGCAAAATTGATTAATTTTGTTTTTGTTTTTGATCGGTGGGATATGAAATTATTGTTGTTTTTTGTTGTTGTTTTTGATGACTATGCATTATATTCAGGTCTATTATGTGACCTGTTGTGGTCTGACCCTGATAAGGACGTCCAGGGTTGGGGGGAGAATGATCGTGGAGTGTCATTCACGTTTGGCGCGGATGTCGTTAGTAAATTTCTCAACCGACATGATCTGGACTTAATCTGTAGAGCTCATCAGGTAGAACCTAACCCAACCCTAACCATGCAAATTAATAAACGGGGTTGTTTTGATAAGTTACGGAACAATATTAAATGCAAGAATTGATTACTGTTCATTAACACAATGCTAAAATGCAATAAAATGATAATGATATAGAGTATACAAGGATTTAATTTGTGCATATAGATGGATTTTTTGTATAAAAGAATAAAAGTTTTAAGTTAACCTTAAATATTAATAGTTTTAAAAGTTAGTTATATCAGTAAAAATGTATTGTGATTGAATTTCAATTAGATAACATTAATATTCAATAATAAGACAGTCAATTTTGCAAACTGGGTGTGTAAATAAAGTGATGAATGAAAAGTTGGTTCACTTATTTTTGATTCAAATACGGCTGACTTTTAGTAGAATTCACTAAATTCTCTTTTTGTTCTTTGAGAAAGCAATTAATTTACATTAATTAGAGCATTATGACTTTATTTAATAGTTGAATGTAAGGATGACTATGAAATTGACTATTAAGTGTAGTTTACGATATATTTTATATTATTATATTTTATTTTTTAAATTGAGTGGAAATTGATAGAAGCCGATTTCTAACCTTAACTCTAATTAGACCTTAAACTCTAATAACACTTTAGTATATCGAGATATAAACTGTTATTTATAATCTCACTTCTATTTAGATTGTGTTTGTACTATTAGTTGTACTTTCTCATTACGTATATAGTGTTGTTAAACTGATGGAAGATAATGAAATGTTTTCTTCTGACAGGTTGTTGAAGACGGTTATGAGTTTTTTGCTAAACGTCAACTGGTGACTCTCTTCTCAGCTCCCAACTACTGCGGAGAGTTTGATAACGCCGGTGGTCTCATGTCAGTAGATGAGTCTCTCATGTGCTCCTTCCAGGTATGAATCTTATCTCTGAATATCTTTTTATGGGTAAAGGTTCAAATCCTGGATAGCTCACTATTTCTCTAACTAGCTGCATCCTTTAGTAAAGTGCTTAAATTGACAGTGTCTTTGATATCTTTCATATAATATGGTAATCCAGACGTTAAACGTAATTTTATTCTTACAGCACAATTCTTACTTCAAATAACGATTATATTTATTCTTGTATGTATTCATAGTTTATATTTTTAATGAAATTTATGAAAATTGACATGACTGTGAGATGGGTTGAATGTCTAGATTATTGATTATAAATTAAGTATTTCTTAAATTGCATATTATGTGCGGGTTATTTAGATTCTAAAGCCTTCAGAGAAGAAAACTAAGTACCAATACAGCGGTCTGAATGCGGGCAGACCAGGCACGCCTCAGAAAGATGGACCAGTAGTGAACAAGAAGAAATGATCCATTAGATTGTCTTCTGCGTCTTCTAGACATGCATCTTATTATTATATGATTCTATTCCGTTTCAGTTGCATCGTAGCGACTGACTTTTTGCTCGCTGAGAAAATTTGAGCCATAAACTTTAGATATTTAAAAGTTTACTTTCAATACTGAATTAATTTTGCGCTATCTGGGCCTGTGGGTTTTAAGTCATCTGGCATTTAATTGATTCTGATTGTTATTAATAACTTGATTAGTGGATGATTGCCACTAGTCATTTAGATGAGAGTGGTAATTTATAATTTTTATATCATTTCCAGACTAGTAAAATATTTGCCAATAAAGCCTGTGTCTTAGTATATAATTATAAATGTAGCAGCTGTAGCTTGATGCATATTTATATTAGATTAGATTGTCATGTGGAAAAGTTATAGATTATGGCAGAAATGTAGTAAATGATATATATGTGTAGTTTATGAAGTATTATAATATACAGTGTTAATAAAATACAAATTTAAGAATAATTAAATAATAGTTAAGTTTTAACTGTATAAATTACATCTATTTTGATATATACTTATATACAGTTAAGTGATGAAATTTGAACTTTGATTAATGCTCTTTGAGTTGGCAGATAAAGAGTGAATGTTTTAGTTACAAATTAACTAAGTTTATTATTTTTCTTGATTATTTCTAATGCAATATAACTATTACATGGACTGTAATATGTACTTGGTATTCTTTTCTGTTTAAAACAAGTTTTATCTATTTTGATAACATCTTCTAGAACTGAACAAGGGATTATTGCGTAAAATCATAACTCAGCCCATTGATGCTGCGGTTATATGTTAATATTCTATAACTAGTACTGAATAAAGTGTAATACTAGTAAAATGGTAATGTATTGTTTTGAATAATACTATAGATCCAATTGACATGCGATATTAAGCTGCTATATCTTATAGATTCTGGACATTGATTGATAAGTAAATAAACATTTTCTAGGATATTGGCTGTTAGGTTTTAACTGCCTAGTAAAATTTTAAAAATATCTTTAATAGACTATTACTAGTGCATTGAAACGACGACTTGCAAATATTGTAGATAATCGTATAAAGATGTAATTCTGATCTAGTGATAGCGAATTAATAGTCAAATGATTGAAGACTGATTCATTTTAATATGAAGTATTGCGTCTAGTTCTGATATTATGTTTGTTATTATTTATAATGGACTCTAATAATTTCTGCATGAACAATTAGATTGTATATTCTAGCGTGTAATTGCTTGCTTGATGCTGATTGTCAACTGTAACTGAAGGTTATTAAGCAGCTTTGTAAATACAAGATTGAACTTTGTGTTGATTTTAAAGTATTTTTATAATACTTGTATTTTATTTAGTGGGAATTTTTGACTTTTAACTGGTTATTAAATTATTAGGATCCACATTTGATTTAAGCATTGCAATGTCACTTGTATACCAATGTAAGTTCACAATGATAACAATGTGCACTTGGCATAGTCAGTTTTCTGAAATCCAGTTAAATTGAATATTAGAAAATCTTAGTTAAGTGATATCTTGGAAGATCGTATTAAATATTAGAATTTATACTTCAACGTAGCAGTGAAAGAACTTATTTTAATTTAATAGGCACAATGAGCGAAAAAGAATTTTATTATGATATTATTATTAACTGTTTTATAATTAATATTTAAGTCTTGAATTTAATTTATGAAATTCAAGAAATTTTGTACCAGTCTGGTTAGTTGAGAAATTAACAGATTAGGTGGACAAAAATATTAAATATTACCCGAGAAGCTATAGTAGATTTGATTCAATTTTTTGTTATATAATTTGAAGATAAATTCTAATAGTTGTATTTGTCTTTTATGTTGAAGAGGATTTAGTAAGAATTCATTGAAATATTTGTGCACTACATTTGGAAAATAATTCGTCTGTCAAGTCGAATTGATCCAGGACAGAAATAACATTTTGTAACAAAGAACAAATTACTGTTAATATTATAATTAATTCATGTATGATTTATTTAGGCAATTAATGAATGAAATAATTAGCCTAGTTGAATTAATTTATTAAATAATTAAAATAGTAGGATATTTTGATCAATGATTTTATGCTGTAATTTCAATTTTTGTATTTTTGTCCCTTTAGGATTTGTAGACTGTAATCAAATGATTTTGTGTGTTTGTATAATTATATTTATCAAATAAAGTCTTGGTTTACTGCAAATATATATAGATTTTTTGACTAATTATTATAATTATTATACTCGAAACTATATTTTGTGACATAAAATATACGTTGACTAATATTTTATGTCATAAAACTAAGCTGACTAAATTCAGGAAATGTACTTATGTACAGAATCCATACATATATGCATAT
>JAQIXG010006559.1:0-10202 GCA_034700105.1 Oconnorella tubifera
AATTATTACTCAAAAACCCCCCCCCCCCCCAACCTATCCCTAATTTTTTTTAAACCTTTTTCCCTGTTGCTATGAAGTTGAGTCAGTCTGTAATGTTACACCAACGTCTGAATCTTTTAAAATGAATCTAAAAAAGCGAACATTTTACTGGACATAAATTAAACTTCACTTAAATCCCAACCTCAATTTGAACGGTATACATTTGGGATGATTTTCACAAAAAATATGATTCGAAATGATTTAATTAGCTTATTAATGATTAGTTAGTTAGTTATATTAGTTACAGGTTAAGATTTAAGTTAAAATATTTAGTTGCATTCAAACTTGGTTTGAGTTTTAGCATTGAGATGAATGAATACATTGTAGCAAGGCATAGTTTCTAACACGCTCCGTCCCTTTAATTCATTAGCATATAATCTAGACTCGTTAGAGTCTTAGAGAAGTGGTTAGAGCGATGGACTCGGAAGCGACAGGTCCAGGTTCGAATCCCGGATAGATAAGTATTGAGTTAACTTGCTGCACCTTTAGTAAGACGCTTAAATTGACAGCTACGTCTGAGACATCGTTGTAATATGGCAATCCAGACATTAAACTTAACCCTAACCTGAACCTAGGTCACTGTTATTTAGTTGCATTCATATAACGGCTTCCAAATATTAAGATTATGCTTAGGATTAAAGTTTTAATTAAGGTTATAATTAGGGTTAGGAATAGTGTTAGTTAATAAGCTATATTAGAGTCAAAAAAGCATTAAGTTTAGATACTGGGCGGGGCTAGCAGAAATGGCACCTGGCTACAACGTAAACATTTTACTATATGAACAAAGTGGTGAACGTTTGAGAATGAGCTAAAAGTAGCAAGATCGAATCCTGTGTTCGTTTATTCATTTAACTTGCTGCACCCTTTAATATTATGCAATGTTCTGCATTGATATATCGACAAAATCGAAACTCAATCTCAATTAAGTATTTAATAAAATGAAATATGAAAATACAAATGATAGAATTAGTATTAATAATATGATTCGATAAATTTTAATCTCTATTTAGAATCGTTGAAATTCTATATTAAATTAGAATCAATAATATCTTGTAGAGAGTTATACGTCATTGGGGAAGGGGGGGGGCAGTGGGGGAGGGAGTGTAAGAAGAGGAGAGAGGGGGGGGGTAAAGCTATATGTAAATTATGCAAAATATTATATTGTGTATAAATTAGACATATTTTTGAATACAATGTAATTTAAGACGTGATTTAATACAATGTTATTTGGTGTGGTGGGGGGGGGGAGTACGGAGGGGGGGGGGAGTTAAACGATGATAAATTCTACACAATTTAATATTGTTTATAGTTTAAACGTAGTTTAAATGGAATACAAATTTATAACTATAATAAAAGTGTTTTAATAATTATAGAGTTATAGTGTACTATAAGTTAAAACAATGCAATTTTGCACAGAAAAAACGACATTAGCTGAAAAAGATCATCACCTTTTTGGGGGAGAAAAAAATGCCCCCCCCCCCGCCAATTTTTATGTAATATTTCAATACGGAACAAAATAAGAAAACAAAATAATAATTCAATAGGTCGCTTAAACCGCAATAAAAATAATGCAACAATTTTTCTACAGATTAAAATTATTATTCAAGTTAAAAAGGAAAAATATTCTACACTTTAAAATCTTAAGCCGGCATCTCTCAGTTCAGTAAAACGTTGTAACAAATACGCGTAATTACGCGAAATAATTAGCATAAATTAGCATAAATCGATTGAAATTAGCATAAAGATATATTGAATAGCGTATCGTAGCGTTATAAAAAGCTTATCGCCTTTGGGTTTTTAGGTGCCTTACGTTTTGCGTCAGATATTTTGGCAACAAAGTTGGTATAAAAGTGAAAGTTTGCTTGAGTGAAAAAAGTCGCCAGCTTTGCCGTAAGAAAATTTATTGCTCAATATGAATTTTTTATTAAAAAACTAAAAATATTAATTGAAATTAATAAGTTTATTATAGTATAAACATTAAAGTACCGTAGGTCTATTAAAATAAGAATTTTAAAGTAGGCCTATAGACAAGCAAATATTTTTATAGGTTTAACAGTAGAATTATAGGTTAAACTTAACATTATGCTTAGTGTTAAACATAAAATGTTAAGTTGAACTTAAAGTTAAACTTTAACGTCTCAATAAACAGTCGCGAAATAAATAAATAATATAATCTAATTATCTTAGTAATTATATTTTTCCTAATGAAATAAATAACATTACAAGAACTTATAATATATATAAGAATATAAAATGATTTATAATCATTCCGCATTTTATATTATTATCATCGAAATAGTTTCTAGAATAGTTGAAAACTAAAAGATTGACATTAATTTAGATAAACAAACTTTTTTAATATTGTCACTTATTTAACAGCTGAGGGTTATCACTTGAAAAGAAACTTTACCCTATTTTAAAATAATACAAATTATCTATTATTCGTTAGATTAAAGAATTAAGGAAAGATATTCGTTTAAATAATTGGATAAATACTGCAATTACAAATGACTGTAAAGTTTAAAAACTATTTAATTTATTTTTTCTTTTCAGTTATAATTGACATTTAGAATGCAAAGAAAAATTTGCTGATCGAAGCGTATTTTAACGAGAAACGAACAGTGAATTTAAAAACAATGTTCGTTGTTGTTAAAATGTGCATTGATCACGAAATTTGATCACAAACTTTGATCACAAACTTAGATCAAAGACCTTGATCACAAGTTTTGATCATGAAAAACTTAAATTCCAATGAAAAAATAAATTCCAATCGCTCGGTTTGATCGCAAATATTGATCAAGAATTTGAATTAGAAACGTCTATCGCGAATTAAAGAAAGTTACTCAACTTGGTCATGAAGTTTGATCACAACCTTTGATCACAAGGCTTGATCACAAAGGTTGAACACAAATTTTCATCACAAAAGTTCATCACAAACTTTCATCACAAAATTCTCCAAGTTTCATCACAATATTTTATAAACGAATGAAGCAAACATCCTCTTTTACAACTTAGGTATCCAACTTTTATGATTTCCATAATTCCCATATCTAGTTGGATCCGTTTCCCGATAAGCCGCATTAAGAAAAGTCGCAATGGTTAAACGAGGACTCGATGTCTGAAACACCAGGGTTCGACCCCCGCTTGGATAGAGGCGGAGTCTATTTAGATTGACGGGTAAGTCGCTGATAGTATTTACAACTAGAGCTGGTGTTTTTTGACGATTTTTTGTATTTATGCGAGTTTTACTAGGGTTAGAAAAAGATAAGAAAATTGGTTTATTGTCGAAATAAGTTATAACGCGGAATAAGAATACTGTGATTATAATATTGTTATTGTAATTCTAATCATTATAATTATAATTAATAATATAATTATATTGCAGAATATTAATACTGTAATTATACAATGAAGATAAAAATTTAATAAACACTGTTACCAATACTGGTTTAATAAAAAACAGCTTTTGGTTATATTACTAAATATAATATAAAAGAAATAATAAATTATTATTTCTGGTATAAGCTTGTTGGCTAGGAGATAGGACTCGGGCGCGACAGGTCCAGATTCAATTCTCATGAATACTTACAATATCGACAGGTTCAGGTTCAAATCCCGGATAGCTCAATATTTCTCTAACTTGCTGCACCCTTTAGTAAGACGCTTAAATTGACAGCTACGTCTGAGACATCGTGCATATAATACGGCAATCCATGACTTTGAACTTTTTTTATCTGTTTTTATACATTTTATGTTTTAGAATTAATGATAAAATTGCTATGAAGAAAAATAAATACTTACTTTGCACAGAAGTTAGATATAAACAGTAAGATTAATACAAGAATAATTGCGACTGAAATGCTTAAACCAATCGCTAATTCTATAAACAATAACATTTTATTAAATTCAATTAAAATAACTAATTAATAATAATATTATATAGAATAATAATATAAAGAAACATTTTATTTTAATTAGTGTTAAAAACTAGAAATAACGCGCTTCTACTATATAACATAATAAAAATTACTTTTTATAATTTAAGCACTAATGGATGAAGCCAAAAGTAACTTTAAACTGCAGCCCAAAGTAACTATAGGCTGCAGCCAAAAGTAACTTTAGGCTGCAGCCAAAATTAACTCTAAGCTGCAGCCCAAAGTAACTTTAAACTGCAGCCCAAAGTAACTTTAAACTGCAGCCAAAAGTAACTTTAGGCTGCAGCCAAAAGTAACTTTAAACTGCAGCCAAAAGTAACTTTAGGCTGCAGCGCAAATGACAAATTAAATTAATTAATTAAAATATTTTAATTATAATGCAGAATACCTACTGTCAATTAAGCTTGTGTAAGTAGAAGATACATCGTTATATTTTTGACTGAAATCAGTGGCCGTTGGTATAATAGTTATTTTGTTGTTCGTTGCACCGCTTGGTAATCTTGTACAACTAATTTCTATTGATGAAAGTTTTGCATCGTTTGATTGCGCTGCAAATAATTAAGCAAAAATATTAAAATTATAATTAATACATTTATAACTATATTTACAATCGGCTTGCAATTTAATACTTTACATGACTAACTAGTGTTTTCTATTTATACATAAACGCATTTATTTTTTATTTAAAAAAAAATTTATTTCTATAATATCTAATTTAAAATAATTAAAGTTTAAATTATAAAATATCATAAAGTAATACCTAAATTCTAATCCTAATTTCGTACAATTTTAATGCTAAATTAAACTATCGACCATAAATATAAAATTACAATCTAAAAAATACAACATAATACTAAAACACGAGCCTAATTTTCAAACTTTAAATATAAAAGATACAAATCTACCAGTACCAGTAGTATACTTCAACCAGAATCCCCTTTCTTCAACATCACCATCGGACACAAAATTTAAATCAATCGTATTAGCACCGGTAGAAATTTCCAAATTTATTTCAGCATTATTCAGTCGAATTTTACGTCCGTCTAACGTCACAAATTCCAAAAAATCGCCCAGTTCTTTCGCACCGGAAGTAGTATTCCCTCGTGGTAGTTTTATATCAATTAGGGTTACAATTAGTTGAGATGAGCTCTTCAAAAGGCAACTACAGGCAGAATTTGGCGAGTATTTGGATGGATAAAAGGATGAATAGATGTAGCCGATACCAGTGGCTACTTTTTGGATTTCACTTCTTTCATAATCATCGCCACAAATATCTATAGAATTGTCGTCAACTGAAAATATTTATTTATATATCAATGATACATGATGATTGATTATATCTTTAATAACATATTATCTATATGTATAAAATGTATAGTACATAATAATTTATTACATATAATATTACATATTATACATATTTAATATGTATATTATATAATATATGATGATTGATTATATGAATAAATCCAAGTTATCAATATGTATAATAATTATGTATAATACACTATGATTGATTACATATATAAGTACATATTATCCAGATGTATAATGCAAATAATAATACATTATTATATACATTATTATAAGTATAAAACATTATTATTACATGATTATTGATTGATTATAATAGTATGATTGAATAAGATTGTATTTTTAAATATTGGTTTTAAATTTAAAGCCTACATTGTATGCACTGATAGTCTACGTGTATATAGTCGCTAAGCTTTTCATCGCATTCTTTAATATTGACCGATTTAATTCCATAAAGACAAGTCACACTTTTCATGCATTTATCCATCAGCCCATCAGGCCTAGGTTCAATCGCTAGGCATGATTCATCAGGCGCCAAGTAACACGTGACGTCACCTGGCTCCATGACGTAGGTAACGTTGTCATGACTACTGAGCATGACGTTGCTAAGCGCGACGTTGTTGTCAAAATTACTGCTCGCAACGTTACTAGGCGACGTGATGTTGCCATGGCTACCTAGCGTGACGTTACCAGGCGCGGCGTCGTTATCATGACTACTGCGAGTGACGTTGATGACGTTGATGTGGCCTGATGACGTACAGCTTAGGTAGAGCTCGCTGGAGTGGGGTGGCTGTATGCACGTGGTGGCTCGACGTATATCTGAGTAGTTTAGTCATCGCTATTATCGTTATCATCTTCGTTATCATCTTCGTTATCATTTGTCATCATCGTCGTCATCATCACCGTCATCATCATAGTCATCGAATTTGAAAGAAGCAGCAATTGAGGAAATTATAAAATATATAATTATATGGATAAATAATTTCTAATTCATGTAAAATGAAAGTAAACAGTCACAATTAGTTAGCAGAGTTATATTAATTATCATAATTTATTACTTAATCCATGTTAATTAAAACCAACTTGTGAACTTAACTAGTTAGTTCAATAGTTAGTTAACTTGCTCTAATGATATAATTATAGCTACAGATTCTATTCAATCATTCGATTATTCTATAGCACCATTCGGTTATTCAATTATTGAAGTTAATTTATAATTTAATTGTCAATTTTTTAACCTGGTGGTTTAAATGCGGCGCATTCGACCCTTATGGACCCATTGTTATCACTATCTGGTGTCAAATCTAAATAGCATCAATAAAAATAGCCACTTTCAATTTAATTAAATACTAATAGAATCTTAAATCGATTTTTAATTGAATTCTAAATAGAGAGAGAAAATTAGAAATAAAAATATATTCATTTTATTATAAAGATCAATTTAAATGATTTAAGGATAAAACATAGTAATGTTTCTCTCTTACCTCTCCCCAACCTACCCCTTAAATTGTTAGAATTCTTTATATAAAGTATATTTTTAAAAAATCACAAAGTTTAATTTATTTTACTTATTTTATCATTTATTTTATCATTCATTTATTTACAAGCGTACGAAACTGATTTATTTTTATAAAATGAAATATAAAACCTACCCGAATATTTGACCAAGAACCCCCTCCCCTCCAGCCTCCCATTCGACTTAAAATTCAAATAAACCCTCCCACCCTTAATCCTCGTCTTCATTAAACTCAAATCTAACCTCACACCCTCCCCCCAATTATCTTTCTCTCTCTCTACGTGAAGCCAATCGTCGGGAAATAATTCATTAGGGACCGGAACTAGATCGTAGTCTAACAGTTCGAGGAGTATTTCCGTTCCCCTGTTTCCGGTTAGGGCGCAGGAACAGATTTGGTTGGGAGGGTAGAGGGATGGATAGTTTGGTGATATAATGTAACCGGTGGATTCAGAATTCATTGATTTGTTGATAGTTGTGTTGTCTCCACAAATATTTATTGATTTTAAAACTTTTGTATTTGCATTTAAACCTATATAATAAATAATATTTTATCTCGTAAATATAATTATTTTTATTATTTTGGGTTAATAATAATTGTATAAAAGTGAATCATCTGTTAATTATTTACTAAATTGTAAGTTATAGTAACTTTCTTTTGCGTTTTCTTTTGATTTTCGTTTCTTCGTTGGACTCTTCGTTCATTATCGAAATGAATTAGTTATTGCTAGTTAAGGAGTTAGTTATATTATTTAACCATTATTGAGTAAACAGTCCAACTATTAAAACTGAATCAGTAATTTATTGGTTAGTTATTACAGTAAAGAGAAATAAATTAACTATTAGTTATAAATTATTAAATTAAAATAAATATATAATAAATTAAAATGTTATTAAAATCGTAGAATAATAATGCTCGGATAAGCCGTTGCATCCTTGAACAAATGCTATATATTAATAAAAGAGTTAGTAATAATAAATCTTTTAAAAAAAGTTAATTAATCTAAGCGTTAAATTTTATAAGCCCTACCTTTTGTAATCGAAGAGCAAAACGATAAAAGTAAGAGCAGCATCATGAAAAACTGAGAAGACATTTTCAAATATATATGCTAGCAGTAAAGCCCGTCAGACGACAGGCATAAAAAAGAAAAAAACGCACAAATGTTTAAATGTGAAAAATCATTTTATTATCAACTATCGACTATATTTAAATATTTCAACTATATTACTAATATTTCATCCAATTTGAGTGGTAGCCTTGATTCAATGGTACCATTGAGAACCCTTGGATATATCTTAATAGCTTAGTTATATCGAGTTACAGACAGACAGACGAACTTAGACAATTATTATATTAGATAATATAAATCGTTGAACATATATAACTGAATATATGAATTCAAAATTAAAGATATACAGTATAATGAATCTTAAATCTAATACTATTATCTATTATATGATAATTATTAAATACAATTAAATATAATATATATTATAATTATCTATAAGCAGCTATCACTGTCAACTAGAATATATAATTTAACAATATATAACATTTGCAACATAAGTATCGCGACAAAATCAATTTACTTTTAAACAATCGATCAGTTTTTATAACCATTTCATAAGAAGAAATTTCATAGGGGGGCGCTACAAAAATTGATGGAATGGGGGGGGGGGTTAAATATAGTAATTAGATTTGTTATCTTGTAAATTGTATCTATTAAAACAACTCGAACCCCCCTCATGCGAAAATATATTTAAATTAAAATCTTATAAGTCTTTAATACTATTAACTAATTAAAATGTGAATATATTTTAATAGAAGATGTTTATTTAAATGTTAAAAAATTACAGCAAATTGCAGTAAAGGAGTCAATTTAGCAAAAAAGTCTTGTTATATTTATAAAATTGAATAAATGTATAATGTTTTTATAATTTTCAAAACGACTGAATATTTTTTGCTAATTTTATCATGTATTTTTATGTACTATTTTGTACTCAGTGTACTAAAGCGAGCAATTGTGATATTATAATTGCACTGTACGATCATTTTTTTTGCAAGCCTATAGATTTAATATAAGCCTATAGTTAACATAGTCTATAGTCATATAGGCCTATAGTAATATAAACCTATAATAATATAGGCCTATAGTAATATAGGCCTATAATTAACATATGCCTATATCTCACATATGCCTAGGCTATGACAGCCTATAGGCTTTCGTCACGCTACGTGCGTAAAGCTTTCAACTATTTTTTACATAGGCCTACATAAAACAGGCCTACGCTCTATTTAATGTTCTATCTAGGCCTATATAGCGTTTGGCTATTTTTAAATAGCATTAGGCTACATCTGTAATTATACCTGAGTTTTAGAGGATACTAATTTCGCTCTGCTTGTATATTTTATTATGCTACAAAGTTAATTGTGCATAAACTACTAATTGCTTCGTTGATTTAGTATTCATGCGTGTTAAATATTTATGCCTAATTTATGCCTAATTGGAGGCCTATATGTAGGCCTATAAGATCTAAAATTAATTGTTGTATGTTATAATGTTTAGGACTATTCATCTAATTATTTAGGCGCTAATTAGAAGCATGTTTTTTTCGCACAGAGTTTTAAAATTATACTTCATTCAATTTCGTTATCATAACTATTGATATATGGAAATTATGATATTTGATATATGTTTATATATATTTATAATTGATATATTTAATATTTGAGATATGTTGCTATTAAATTTGATATATATAATATATTTTTACTAAAAGTATACTTATGTAGTTATAGCCTATAATGCTATTCAAATGTGCAAATTTATTACTTAACTTCAATTAATATATAGAGTATTTATACAACTGAACAGAGCAATAAAATGCAAATAAGAACACTTGCAGTGCATTTGTTTTAAGATATAAATTACAGCTAAAGTTTTATGTAGAGTTATTCTACCAAGATGACAGTAACCTATACGGCTCAGGTCGCTTCGTCGAGCTTCTCTTGCTTTCTCGGTCTGTTAGCTAGGTAATCATTCAATCAATCATTCAATCAAACAATCAATCAATCAATTAATCGATCAATCAATCAATTAATTAGTCAACATATTAATCAATCAATCGATCAGTAATTATTGAAATCAATCGGTCAATCAATCAAACAGTCGATCAGTCAATCGATCATTCAATGAATCAATTAATCAATTAATCAATCAATCATGTGATTCAATCAGTAAATCGCTGCACCTTTTAATAAGAAGCTTAAATTGACAGCTATATAATATTATAAAACAGCGTTAGTGTAATACGGTAATCCAGACGCTAAACTTAACTCGCTGCACCCTTTAGTAAGACGCATAAACGTCATTTATAATGTAATACGTTCATCCAAAACT
>JAQIXG010006560.1:0-10199 GCA_034700105.1 Oconnorella tubifera
AGTGGGGGTATGGGGGAGAGAGGAGGGAATGTGCACAAAAAATACCTGCAGTGGAGACTCTGAATGAATTTTTGAAACAGAATGTATTCTGGGTAAATGGCCCACAGAATTGCTTGATCCTGTGACTGATTCATCAGATACACTGCAGCGAAAGAAACAGAAATTCATACTAAATCTAACACATTTTTATTTATTTCTTATTTAAGGTTATACATCATATTCGAGCATTATATTAATAACATCATGATCTGAGTTGCTTTCATAAAATTGAAAATATAAAATTGTATTATTCACTTTTTTCTGAAAAGACATATCATCTACAATGAAAATACGTGTAATAATCTAAAAATATAATTTATTAAATGTAAGTCTTAATCTAGATAAGAATAATAATAAATCAATTTAATTTCTTTATTTTACCCTGGATTTCCATTTGTTGCTTTATTCTTACTGCTTATTACAATTCCCATTTTATGAATTAAATGACTTAAATTAAGTATAATACGCTCATTGAATTAATTTAATAATTTACAATTAGAAAATGTACATTATCTCTTAATTACAACATTATCTTTTAATAATTGAACAATCCCAACCACTATACTTTAATATAAAAATATATATATATTTAGATGTTTTTCTTTATTTTGTATAAAAATAAAACACAGCTAATTTTATTTTGTATAAAAATATCAAATAAAAAAACAAAATTTAAAGGTTTTTGAAAAAAGCGTCAAATATCGCCATGGTGACACAATTTTTATTAGTTTTCAAAATTCGAATCTGTGCAACAAAAATCTAATCTATATTTAGTTTCAAAAGTCAATATCTGATTGGCTAAATATGACGAAATTTTGTATAACCACATTTCGTGGTTATGCAAAAATTTAGGTAATTTCCCGCCAGGTGCGCGTTGCCTATACACAATGTAAACAAAATTTAAACTAAAAATTTAATTTAAGTAAATTAATTAAATACTAAAATAATAGTAAAGTTTTGAAATGCTTTAGATCAGGCACACTAATCATTTTTAAATATTTAATTTAAATAATAAGTATTACACGTTATTTCTTTTATGATGTTTTTTAAACGTGTCATAACATGTTATTTGTATTGATGATCAAAATCAAATTTGAATAATTATTTAATTTAATGCATAAAATCAACAATTTAGAGACTAATAATTTATAAAGTATAATTAATTCTCATTCTTATAAGATTATGATTAACATTCTTTAATATTATTTAGCATCGTTTATGTAGGCCTATTTGTAAAAATTTCTTATATACTTTAATCTGAGCTTAAATTTTCAAGTTTTTAAATTTTTAAATTTACAGTTTTTATGATCAATAAATGCAATTGTTTAATTGTATTTTGTTAAGATGTTTCGATTACTTTGATTGGTTAGAGGGTTAATTTCATAGATGTCTGCATCATCAAGTTTCACTGGTTCTGGTAAATTATTATTATTATTATTATTAAATATTATTTTCGTACATGTTTAGGCTTTGACCATAGACATTATGTTCATTTTCTGTCTTATATTATTTTGGTGTCATTAAAAAAGGTAGCTTACTTTTACGCTTTGATTTCTTGCTTTATACTTTTATGACTTTGGGGTTTGATTTAAAATCTACAGAAGGGGGAGCATTTTAAACGTGAGGGAGAGATTGATGCAGTCGGCACACTCCCTTCTATTACTGTGAGGGGGCGTGTGAAGAAAATATGGATTTTGGAGGAGTGAGCGATGTGTATGTTATTTTTTGCAGAAAATGAAAAAGTGATTGAATTATTTTACAGAAAAAGGATGTTATCTCTTATTTCAATGATTCAAAGCATAAGTGCCAGTAATTTTTTGTAGTAGACAACATTGTAATGTATTTTTTTAAATTTTTGAAGTCTTTTTTATGATTATTATACACTGTATTGCGATTATAATATTCGTTTTTGTTATATCTTTGTTATATAGATTCTGATGAATTAATTCAACGGCTTAGAAATGATAATAAAATTCTTCGTAATGAACTTTCACAGTGTAAAGTAAGCATTCAAATTTTTTTATTCAAAAACTTATATTTATTAGACACTTATACAAAAAGTTGTTTAATTATTTGCAATTTTGTGAAATTATATATCACACAATTATCATATTTTGCATATTTCTTCAAATACAATTTCACTGTGAAAATTTGCAATTGTTTGCCATTTTAAGGCAAATTGAAGGCAAAATCCATAGCTTATTGTATTCCATACTATTATAATGATTATAACGGGAACATCACTAGAGTTTAATTTAATTGATAATCCGTTGTTTTATGTTAACTGTTTTACTTTTAACTTTTTAAATATTGAAGATGATTTTATAATTTTCAGGCTGATAAAGATTTTGTGTGGTCACTGTGGAAGAGACTTCAAGTTACAAACCCAGATATGACTCAGGCCATTGGTTCTGCTCTACAGAGGTGGTATTATTACAAACTCTAATTGTTTCGTGATAATGCTAACGCATGCAATTAATATTTCTGCTAATTTTCTGTTCAATTTTTTTTCATTTTCTTTTTATAAATCTAAATTTGTCTTATTTCTGTATGCATTCTTATCTCATCTTACTGATATATGATGCTTTCTGTTGATCAAGCACATTAATCATCTATGTGATACAGTACATAGATAGCATTTGTTTTATAATTTGTATGCTTTTACTTTGCTCTTATATTTACAGCAAAATACTACAATTTTGGTACATTTTAACTAGATTTATATAATAAAATAGTCTCATATATATATTTATATATATATATAATATAAAAAATACATTATATTTTGAAAAAATCTACTTTATTCTCGTGTAAGCTGTTATGTAATTTATAAAAACCATTTGTAATATTGCACTTTAATTTAACTTTGTACGATGATCGTTTATTCTTATTTAATTTCTTTAATTTTGAACAGAGAGAAAGAGAAGAGCGATATTAGGGAGAAAAATCTAATTGAAGCTCTCTCCCAAAGGGATCAGAAGTTAGATGATTGGGAGAAAGTCGGTGCACAGCAATTAGAAATTATCTCTGAATTACGCAGCAAGTAAATAAAAATTAAATAAATATAAAGTTTTTATAAGTATTTAAATTTTCTTTAAAAATCTTTAAAAAGTGAAGGGGGGATGAAAGGGGGGCAGTTTTTACTTATGCTTTAGTCTACTGCAATTCAAACCTAGTACTTACCAATTCTGAGTCTAAGAATTGAACCATTTAATTTTTTTATTAGAATCAATGAAATGGCTTTTGAATCTTGTTTTTGTAATGCTTTGTCTCGGTAGAGAACAAAATTGTGTAGACCTAAATGATAAACTGACTTCAGATCTAAATGATGAAAGAAAATTGATGGACTCACTCAAATTAGAGGTGGAATTCTATTTGTAATTAGTTTAAGTAATAACTTTTAAGCAATGCTAATTAATAATCAATGGTAATTAATGTTAATAAGCATTACTAAGTAATAAGCAGTTATAATCGTTTCTAATTGATAATAGCGTTTAATAGTGTTTAAAATATAAACTTCTATTGTAGAAAGGGGGGGGGGGTATAATTATTCCATCCAAGAATTATCTATTTTAAGTCATTGATAATTTTGGTTCATCTCCAAATTCACCCGATGATCTCTTGTACATTTGCAACTGTAATTCTATAGTTTATATCTGTAATACGCAAGCTATTTAGGTTTTATTTTATTTGATTCTTAATGTCACATCAGCATAAAAATGCGCTTTAATAACATAATGTGAACTAGAGGTGCAGAGACCAAGCGATAAGAAAACTTGATTCGTAACACAGCGCAATACAGAATTTTTATTCGGAAATGACTAAGCGAGATGTTTACTTGTAATATAATATTCAAATAAAGAGAAGGGATTGTGTTGAAGAAAATTGTAATATAGGTTTTTGTGTCATTTTTATTAATTTTTGCTTTATTGTGATGTGTTTGAATTTTCAAGATAACCGAATTGAAATCAAAACTATCTGCCGACAGAAACGCGGTGATTTTGAAAGAATACGATGCAAAAATTGAGGGTAATTCATTATCTAAGCGTATTAAATGTCTTCAAACATGTGTTTGTATAGTTGAATATATATTTTACAATTATATTATTTACAGCTTTCATTTGTTTGATCATTTAAAGAATATATAATATTAAGAGTCTAGAAGTATGCAACAAGTTAAATGTTGCTTTATGCTTGAATCTATCTATTTTTATCACAGTGATTCAAATATATGATCTCACAATGAACTACATTCTGTCACTTTTATTTTTGTATTTTTTTAAATAATTGGATATTTATTTTTAGATTTGACCCAGCAGTTGAGTTTAAGGGTCAAGGAGGGGCAGAGATTACAGACAAAGGTCGATGAAATGATGTCGTCAGCAAAAGGGGATGAACAAAAAATTCTGGTCAGTTAAAAAAAATTCTGTTAAAAATTTATGAGTTTTGTAGCTGTGTGATGTTCCTTACATTATTTATGTATTTGTTTATTTCATTACTTATAGTTTTAATTGTTTTAATTGTTTAATCATTTAGTACTTAATTACATTATTATTGCAATACTAAAATTATATGGTTAGGGCTTTGGACACGGAACCCAATATTCCAAAATTCGAGTCTCATGTATTTTGTATTTTGATGACTCGTTCCATCCGGTAGCGAGAATCTTATTTGATATGGAAATCTTTGACGCAACGCACGAATCATGATGTATTGTTTAAAATAGACCCTTTACTTAGAATATATTTATAATTCAGTGTTTGCAAGAAGTTACAAAGTCACTGGAGAAAAGTAATGCTAATCTTACGACAGAGGTATGTTAAATATTTGAGTAAATTGAAATATATTCTAAAAAAAATTGAAATGTATTCTTAAAAAAAATACGTACAAATTAGTTAATATATAAAAAATATGATATACTTTAGGATTTGTGTTAAGGTTATTATTATTGTCTTATTATATACTTTGTCTGATAATGATATTTTATCATGTATATGTCTTAAATTTAAAAAAAAAATATATATTTTTTTTTAAATATTCAAATGATTTTATTGAGATATTATATATGTTGTTATTTAGCAAGCGCAATTAAAGGAACGACTGAAGAAAACAGAGGGAAGAATGAAAAGTTTAATGCAAGACGTTAATGATAAAAATACTGAGTTGGAATCTGTTAGGTACGTCAAAGTTTTTACTTTAATTTCCTTAAAATGTTTTGAGATTATTTCTTTTGAATGTTCTATGATCTTTTTTTCTTGGTATATTCTTCTGATATGTGTGATATAGACTATTTTATTAAGTAAGTACAGTACACTGGTTTTTATTTTGTTTTCATTTGTCTGTTTGTACTTTGTTAGATTTTATTATATAATAATATAAAATTCTATAAATAGATTACATGCAAATTAAGCATTTCTATTTTTACACAGGAAAGAATTGTCAGAACTTTGGATTACTCATCGAGAAACTATGAGTCATAATTCACAACAAGCTTCTCTGATTGGTCAGCTACATAACATGCATCAAGAAACACAAATTGGTACTTCATCATTTAGTTTTTAGTCCTTTAATATCGGATTCCAGGGAGTCATTTAACTATAAAACTAATTTGATCTATATACCGGTTTAAATGTGCAAAGCCCTTGGCTATTACAGCTAATTCATTGGACTATGATATCATCTGTTCATAATGACATCATGGCTGTTAAATATAAAGTGTGGGGCTAAATGTAAAAGCATCGTGTGATTTAATCTAATTTTAAGAAATCGGTTCATTTGTTTGGGTTTTTACATATGTACGCCCCCTGGAACCAGCCATAAATCTATTAGTTACTTCTCACTAGTTATGTATACTCACATTTATTGCCTAATTTATCTGTGATTTAATTGCGAAACATTTTATTTATGTTTAGGGTTGGTTGGCTGGCTGAAGTTAGATTGTAATTTTGTTATTTTTTATTTTAGTTTTACGAAGTCAAGAGGAAGCGTTTACAATGGAAGTCGCTTCTATTCAACGCGTAAACTTTTAATCTGGCCTTAATTTATTTAACTTAATTTGTAACTTTTTTACGATGAAATTGTTCAAGTTTAATTAAATTTTTAACTGTTAGTTTATTTTCAGCTTTCATATAACTAATTTTTTGTTACATTATCATGTTTGAAATTAACTGATTAAAAATTGTTCGATTAAATTTTTCATAACTTTGAAAATTTGATATAAATAAAATACTGTGTTTTTAACTAAATAGATTTATTGTGCTGATGTAACTTTATTCAATTGCAATTTGTTTCACTTGAGGAGATTTCTTATTCTTATTACTCACATTCTATTTATTCTTTATTCTTATTATATATATTCATTATACCTTATTCTTCTTGTTTTCATTTATATCTAGACAATGTATGAACAGAATGAGATAATATCAGAGCAGCGTGATATCATTGATAAACTCAGTCAGCCAATAGACCAGGACGCTGATGATAGTTTTGAAGTACGTCTAGTTAGCTAAACTTATCTGCAAAGTTATTTAAGCTTCTAATTAAGCATTTCTTTAAAGGGAGCAGCAAGTCTGCAAAATAATGTTGTGATTTTCACTTGATTTGGATCCAGGATAATCTAATTATTCAAATTGTTTCGAGATTTAATTTTGCATGCAAATTAAATTGCGTATTAAACTTACATTGCATTATTTTTTATTAGACGGCTGAGTTGATTGCTGCGGATGCAAGAATACATTCATTGGAAGAAGAACTGAAACAAGTTAAGGACTCAGTCCTAACTAAACAGGAAATTACTTTTAATCCTGAAAGGTAGGATCATTTATTGTAAACTTAAACTTTAACTCTTACTTTATCCAGTTCTTATAGAAAATTGATATCATATAAATAAGTCACTGACTGCCGCTTTAGCGTATCATCTTTTGGCATTGCGCTGTATGTGTTTTTATCTCATCTGTCTGTCTTTGCATTGACAATACCAACTAGTAATTTTGCTTAATACAATACAATATCTTTATTTTGTGGAGTACAGACCTTCATCTCTTTCATCTGTTTTACACACATACATAATATAATATTGGATATATTATATATATATGTACAATATATATAATATATAATATACTATCAATTAGTGTGAAATAAATAAATATATTTATACTGAATGATATTAAGATATTAATATTTTTTATTTTTACTTTAATTACTTTTTATTTATTATTACTTTTTATTTGACTTTTATTACTTTTTATTTATTGTTATCTTTCATGTAACTATTTCTTTCTTCTTACTTTCAGTTCTTCAGTCCATCCAAAAACAAGACGAGGTCGTTCCCTTGATCCGTCAAATCAAATCTCTCCAAGAAAATCATCCATCAGTCCTTCCCGCCCCAGTCATAAACGGCTAGACCCCCCCTCCGCGTCACCGGGCAGGGGTCTGGAGGGGGGCGAGAGGAAGGAGGGGGAGACAGGGGGGGTCATCAGCGTTAAAGTTATGAGAGATAGATTGAATGAAACGGAGAGAAAAATGGACGCGTTGAGAGAATTATTAAATGTTAAGGTTTGGATGATTTTGGTTATTGCTGAGAATTTAACCAACGAGACACTTTTTAATCTTTTTACATTCTGTCAAATGAATTTTTATTTTCACTACTTGTTTGAATTATTTTTTAAACTCTCTTTAACTGTTTTTGTTCTGTCAATAAAAGTTTGCATTTTGGACGAAAGATTAGTTCAAAATTTTGCTGCAAACTTGATCATTTCTGTGGCTTAGATTTCCTATTAAACGTAATTTAATTATAATACGCTTAGCTTTATCAATTTAAATTAACCAGAGAGTAAGTTGTTAAATCTTATCTCTCGCTGTAATTTGAAACTTGTATCCTGTTTTTAGTAGTAATAATAATAATTACAGTAAAATAATTTTGTTCAGTGTTCTTTGTGTAAACCTCATTTCTTTGTTAACATGAAATAAAGAATATTATTATTAATATATTTATCAGCAGATTAATTAATAATTTAGTCTGTTATACCGTAGAACAAAGAACTGGATGCACTACGCGTGTCTCATGGTCGTAGGCTAGAAAGACTACGCAGCCTACAGACCAGTTATCGTCTTGTTAAACGACAAGTTAGACTTTATCAGGAAGATTTCATCGCTAATGATCCTTTTGCTAACAGGTTTGTTTTTTGCTTTAATTAAAATTCATAATAAATTTAATTTAATTATAGTTTTATTATAGATTGATGCAAGTTTAAGGTAATAAGAGCAATAGTTAATATACAGAAAAGTTAATAGTTTGATCAAGTGTGTCTAATAAAAATTGGCTTGACAAACGTTAAAACTTTAAAAAGTGGCGCATTTAGCCAGACACCAGAGGTAGGAGCATGAGATGCCAACAGACGTGCAGTTAAATATTAGTATTTTTTTTCTTTAGTCTTGTTTATTTATTAATTGATTTAAAGTTCTATCATGGTGTCTCAGATGAGCAGAGTCTTTCTAGCAATTAGTGGGATGAGGTTTCAAATCTTAGTCGGATATTTTAAAATTTTGAAGTCATTATAATGTTTAAAGACTGAAAAATGACTTTTTTTGCATGATAAAAGATTTATAGCCAGATTATAGATTATAAATTAAAGATAGTAGATTAAAGATTATAGATTAAAGATTATAGATGATTTAGCGAGATGTTTCATGGATAAGACATTGTTTTATACAAATAAGAAATCACATAGCACAGAATGTGGTTATTTTTACTTTTATATGTACACTATTTTTATTTACTATCTATTTGTTATGCACTGAGATTATTAGATGCAAGTTTTTATCGCAGTCGTAACATTATATTTTATCATTTTTCAGTTCTGTCATTAATAAGGTGAAGGTGAAGGATCTATCTTCGTATAATAAGGTGAAGGCCCTTCAGAAGGACGATAATTCGGAGGCTGTTTGGAATGAAGTAACTTTGTTACGTAAAGTTAACAAAGAAGTAACGGATGATAAGTTAGTGTGATACTACTATATCTGATATTACTATTTCTGACATTACTATAGTTTATAGTAATACTATATTTTACATTACTCTTTCTGATATTACTCTATCTGACATTACTCTATCTGACATTACTCTCTTTGACATTGCTCTGTGTGACATTACTGTATCTAACATTACTCTACATTACATTTATTTAATTGTTGAGAACATTGTCTATGAAATAATACTAATAGTTGAATCCAAGATCTAATTATTTCTATTTAATATATAATTTAATTAATGACGAAATTGAGCACAAACTTTTATCTATAAATATTCGTTTATTTACATTCGTTATTTAATCATTAAATATACAGAATATAGCAATGCAATTTGACATAATAGAAGCAATGTGAAAGATAATGTACGGAAAGTTAATAATTAAAATAACTATGAGAAATAAAATTTGGTTGACATTAATTGTATTTTATTTGTAAGTATTGCGGTTGAATATTTTGTTTAAACAGTATGAGATTGGTAGAAGAGGCAGATTCATTAAGAATGGAAATTGCTGGTTTAGGATCGGTGATAGGGGATCTTAAATATTCAATACAGCAACACCATGATGGTAACGATCATCATTATTACCATTATCATCATTATTTAGTCTTTATCATCATCATTATTATTCAGAGTAACTCTTCTCTTAATCCTGTAGTTTATTATCGTATTATCTGGTGTTTTGTCTTATGTACCCTTCTACCGAGCATGAAAGTTTTTTGCTTTTGATCTTGCTTTCTTGTGTACTCTTCTTCCATGCATGTCATTTTCTTACTTTGTAATTTTTTCACCTATGTACCTTCTCTGAAGCCTGCAGGTGTCTTAGAACTGATTTTAATTTTTTGTGTATTTTCTGGGTTTTTTGGTGTTTAATGTATCCTTTTCTCAAGTATTCAGTTTATAAAAATTTTGGCCACAATTTCAGATTTTACATCTCAAATGGAAAAGTCAGATCACATTACAAATAAAGCTAATGAAGAAGTTGCAAGGATAAAAAAACAGGTGTTTATTTGTGTGAAACACAATTAATCTTCATCGTGTAATCATTATTACTACATTTTTAAAACTTTTAAATTGAATTTTTTTATATTTCTTTTCTTTTCAAAAAATTAATGTTTTCATATATATA
>JAQIXG010006561.1:0-10198 GCA_034700105.1 Oconnorella tubifera
TACACATAAATAAAAAAACAATGAATAGATTTAACTATATAATGAACTGAACATTAATTCATCTCAGCAACTATAATTAAATAATTAATTAATTAGTTAATTAAAACATGCCTTATACACAATAATGTGCAAAAAAGCAAGGAAACTATCAAGAAGTCAATAACATTGAAATTTGGTTCAATTTTTTCACTCAAATTGACCATCAAAGGTCTCAAACGCTGACAAAATAGGTCGTCAGATTTCTCAATACCCTCTCGACCCCAGATCAACTGCTTTTATGGACAAACATGACATATTGATACATCGAGGGAACAATTTCGCCAATGCTGGTACTTTGAAAATGATGCAGAATATCACGAGAACGCATTTTTTGTAGTTTCAAATCTAGGAATGTATGAAAGATGCATTTAAGTTTAACTAATAACATTATTTCAAATACCTAGTAAGCTTTTAGTCCAACTTAAGATAAAAAGTTATTTAATGTGTAATTTGCAGACATTGCGTGCTGCTTGTGGTAGTGAAGATGATACTTTTTGAACCCAGTGGAACAATCATCTTAGAAATATTTGGAAGTTGCTGATGCATCACTGGCTTTATCTTGGTGTTATAATTTCTGTAATTTGTGTTATATTTTGATCGTGTTATAAAATGCTATAACGCGATCAATTTGTAACAAATATTCTGTGTACACTTTAGATAGAAAAATAAAAATTAGATAGGCCCATAATTATTGGTGTGAACAGTAAGTATGCAATAAATTAGCTGTGCACAGATAAGTAGGGCCTACGTTTTCGGTGAGTTTCAACTGATGTGCACATCTATATAATTATGGCTCTATATATGGCTCTATATATGGCTCCATATATGGCTCTATATATGACTCTATATATGGCTAAATTAACTTGAAAATGAACATACTTCACTTCTTGCATCAAAATTGTATTTAGCTTCGTTTATCTATAAAGACAAATCACTTTAAATTTAAAAACACCTATTTAAAAACCAAAATTTAATCATCATCTAATCTGCTCATTCGTCTATTGAAGGCATAGCAGAGGCACCCCCCGCTATCTTATTCTTCCACCAATTTAAAAAAAATTAACAAAAATTAACAAAAAATAAAAAACTGATTTTCAACATTCCGTTGAATTTGTAAGTTCACTTTAGAAAGCATGGCAGGTCATGAGAATGTAACGAAGGAGGAGTTTGGCATTCTGCCTAATCACATGGGGGGCGGGCCAATGGGGCTAGGTATACGCCCACTTATTTTATACGTCTTCTTAGTATAGTGCACATTTTAATTAAGCAATTAATTGAGTGATTTATAATGTTAAATATGTGTTTATTTGTACGATGTTAATTAGTATTTTTCCCAGGGTCAATTGAACGTTGATTTTACATTACCGGTCTCCTATTGCCATTCTCTAATGGAAAATGATCAGTTTCTAATTATAGCACGGATGTTGTTTGCATTTGTTCCTTTGGATTCCCTTTATTGCTTCATTATTACTGCGTTTAGCGTACAAGAATATATAAAATGTTCTTGTGACAACAAGAAACTGCGTTATAGGTAGAATGGGGAAAAATATATTCTTTTATTAATTACAAGAAAGTACATATTGTTTTAACGTAATTAGAGAACAGCATTATGCTTTCTGATCATTTAAAATATTGTGATTGACACCAATTGCTCAGTTATTTTATCTTCTATGATTTCTTCTTATCATTTATATTTGGTCTGTCTTAGGGGATCCTGATGATAGATCCTTACGGAAAGTTGAAAAGGAAATAGTAATTCCTAAATTAATGAAAGAAAAAGCCTTAAAACTATGCGATAATGAAGTCAGAGGTATTTGATGAAATGATTTTGCTGATTTATCATTTTTATAATTGTTTATAAATTGATTATATATATATATATATATATATATATTTTTGGACCACTTGTTTACATGCTTAATTTGTCTGTAATTGCAGTAGTTTGAATTAAGCGCATTACAAAGGGTGCAGAAAGTTGTTATATATTTGTATACTTCATTGGATTCAAAGTATTTAATGAATCGAATCCTTAATACTTAATTTCATGTCCAGCTTTCTAACTAGTAATCAGTCAATACTTTTTGATTACCTCTTTTTATTAATTTATAGTAAGTATTGAAGGTGTTATATGCCTATTCTATGAAACTTTGAAATGCAGTTTTAACAGATTGATTCTGTCTTTATTTTTGAAAGCTTTCTGTGAGTGCGGTAAACGTGAGGGACTGTTGCTTCCTTTCAAATGTCGACAAGAAAACGCAGCACAAGCCAGTTGTCTAATAAAATGGTCTGTTTTTTAAATATTAATAAAATAATCAGTTTTCTGTCTTGAATTATTCATTAAATAAATCACTGTTTGAATTCAAATGTAATCCAGTCGCTGTATCATTTAAAAGATTGATAAAATGTATATTAAATATAATTTCTGAAATTAAATGACATCCAGAAAATGATTTAATATTTGAATACTAGACTCTGATGCTTGATAATACTGTAAAGATTATTTTCTCATGATTGGTTAAAATGCAATATACTAACAAATCATAATATTATAAATATTATATGTTTGGTTAGTGTAAGTTTAACGTCTTGATTACCGTATTAAAATGATGTATCAGACGTAGCTGTGAATTTAAGCATCTTACTAAAGGGTGCAGCGAGTTAGAGAATAGTTAGTTATCCGGGATTTGAACCTGGACCTGTAGTGTCTGAGTCCAGTGCTCTAACCACTTCTCTAACGAGCCTTGACTATGGATCACAATATGATGCATTATATCGTAATTTTATACGAATTTTATTTTATATTTCGTGTAAAAATCTTTACATTCGTTTCATTTTCGTTGTTTTTAAAATGGGTCCAACTGGCTTATTTTGATCATCAAACTGAAGAGTCGACTAATTTGTCAAGTTTTAAATAAAATAGTTATGTTTCTATTTAGGTATAAAGACGATAGATTTGTTGAGGACGTTACAAATTTATTCATCGCTCAACGCGCTGAATACAGAAGAACGGGTATAGCGAAATCTAAGAGAAGAATGTAAATCCTGACTGAGAATCTGTACATAGCGTTTTTGATCATTACAAACAGATGAATTATTATTTCAGTTTCGTATTGGATAATATCTTATTTATCGTGACCGTCAAAATGGCCCCGACAAATGGGCCCATTTGGGACAAATTAATTTTTGGGGTTAGGTTTAGGATTGAAGTAAGGGTAGGTGCTAGGGTTTGGGTTAAGTTTAGAGTTAGTTAGGGTTATTAAATGAATTGACGGGGCCATTTATCGGGGTACCCTTATTTTGTTGCATTGTGATTACAATTGAATTTGAAATTACGCGACTTGTGTTTTGTATTGAAATGAAATATTGAAACGTTAAATGATAAGGAATTATGATAATATTATGATGATCGATTTTTTGAATAAATTGAATAAGTCAAGATTTTGTTTTATTCGTTTGATTGCAGCTTTATTTTATATAAAAATATAAGCAAATATAGCTAAGTAACTGAGATAATGAAAAGACTAAACCTAAAACAAAATAAATTGAAATAATTTTAGATTAATAACTGTTTGTCTTAAAAGTGTTTATTTTAATAAAGGTAGCAGTATAGAAATATTTCAATATATTTAACGAAATTATATGTAACAAATTACAAGATATATGATAAACTGTAATATGAATATATTGTTTATTCATTTGAAAGACAAAGTATAAAAAATATATTTTATTCAAAAAATAATTTGTAAAGAAATATTGCTTGAAATATCACGTCAGACTTTATAGAATAACGCGTTTCCAATTTGAAAATTATTTTTGAAGTTTTTATTAAGCCAAAATAGCGTAGCAAATATATATAAAAAATATTCGCTATCTAGTTAATTCTCCATGAATTAAAGTATATTGAGTATTGAAAACATTGCATTATGTGATAAATTAACAAAAGATTGCTTGAAAGTTTCGTTTTAAGTATAAAATTATTACAAATTCTAAAAAAACAAACCTGTAGAGCTAATGCATAGTTAGTATATAAATCTACTGATCAGTGAAATACTAAATTAAGCATATAACATTAAGCGCTCTAATTTCAAACAAAATATTTTTTCTAGTTCCAGGAAGCTTGTTTAATAATTAAAACTTGGTTTAAAATTAGATTTAGATTTGGGTTAAAGCGTGCAAGGCACAAATTCATTGCAGGAATTTCATTGCACCAAAGCATCGTGTAATCCAATGGTTTTAAAATGTAAAAACATTGTGTGGTATAAGGCATTATAAAAATATTATTAAATACGAATAGAATTTATAGGCATATTGACTTCCAAGAACCAGCATCAAGTTAATTTACTAATATCTGTCATGATCACTAATCGATTAAATCATCAATCCATCTATAACTGATTATAATCAAATTTGTCGGCAATCCGATCACTAATCAAGTCACTAATTAATCGAATCATCAATTAATCAAGTTGCTGATTAAAAATAAATCCGTAGTAACTGTTTAACAATCAAATTAATTAGTTATCCGATTAGTAATCAAATAACTAATCAATCAAATCAATTCGTCCAGTTACAATTAAACTGATCGTTAATGAAATCACTAATCAACACGCTAGCCAGTTAACTAACACGTTAATCTTGTTAGTAATTAATCGAAATCGTCATGCCACAATCCGTTCACGTTTGATTGCTGTCTCCAGTTTTGGGTTGCGCTGTATCCTTGTCTTGAAGGCTCTGATTTATATCTGTGGACATCCTTGGAGTCATCAGAAATATGGACATGGAAGGGACTGCCCGGTACGTGGTCACCAGACCACTTTACATGAATGACGTAGTCGCCTGCTTCGGATGGATCGTAGCGGCATTGTATCGTACGATCTTTCTGTGTCTGACGTTGCATCTCAACTCTGAAGCCACCTAGTAGAAGTGGAAATACAGATATAAATATTAAGTGTTTCAATGAAGACATTTATATGATAAGTAACTTTTTGTTTTTAACTTTAGATAATGTTCCTTAATGTTTTTGTTAATGAACCTTCGAATAAATTTGATACGATTTAAGAAATAATGGAAATGTTTCTAATTGTATTATGTATGATCTGTGCATAGAAATTGATTTGTTTTGCGTTATTTAAAACCTATTCAAAGTATTCAAAAATAGCTTGTCTATTAAAGCCTGAAAGCAGAATGTAATTTATATTTATTTCATGGATATTTGTAGTTTTATTACAGATGATGATCATGTTGAATTTTTTTTATTTAAACTTGCGTATATTTATCTTTAAGTTCACAACAAGTAAATAATTTACAGCCTGTTTGAAATATTCAAATAAAGCATTACATGGATTTATTGTTGATTGAAATTTTTTTCATAGAAATTGGTGATAGTTAAATTCTTGAAAGATAAACGCAAATATTCACGGTAGATATAGAATATAATCAAAGAACTTAGAAATATAAATACTTAAAAAACACTACATCCATGATTCATGATTCAAAAAATTTGCGTTACCTTTAGGACCATGAATCTTGACAGTTAATTCTCCCCCCCCTGCACCATGAGTGTCAACTCTAAAGAGACTTTGATAGACAGACAGGACGCCATCTTGGATCCCCGGTCCACTGACTCGTACTTTGCTAGGGTCTGGCAATCCGGCAACCTTCAGAGTAAAGGGACTGCCTAATAATAAGGAACATTGCTATTTTAGAAACATCATTGAAAAGATTTTAATTTGAACAGTTGAAGAAAACAATCAACACAGAATGTAGTAAATACAGTTACAAAGAGAAAAAAAGAACATAAATAAGAATGAGTTAAAAGTAGATGAATGAATAAGTAAATGAATGATGGATAAATGGATGGATCTATATTATCCATCCATGAATGGATGGATTATACTTTATGAATAGATTTATGAATTCATATACTGCTAATGAATGAATGAGTAACTGAATGAATCAATCTGGGCGGATAGAAAGTTAATTAAATAGATTGCCTACAGAGACGGAGGCTGACAGAGAGACAGATGTATAAATGTATAAATGCATCAATAGACAGACAGACGGATCCATATATAGATAGTTAGATAGATAAGTAGATAACCTACATATATATATCTAAGTTTAAAGACATGGCTATGTCAGCTATCATATGATATAAGAGAGATATATCAAAGTTTATAGACAAATTGATCAATAGACAGACACACTACAGACAGATACATAGACAGATGTACAGTATAATAATCAAGTGAGAAAGTAGTTAGACAGACAGACAGATGGAGAATAATACCTTGAATGTGTTCTCCAGCAAATTTCACTTGTAGAATATGTTTACCAGGTTCCTGAGGTCTTACAAGTAAAGTAAAAGTTCCATCTCGATGATCAATTAGTTGACATAATGCAACTCTTGTAGGTCCCATGCAATGAGCAGTTAACTCACCTTGTAAAAAAGATCTCAGATTTTATCAAACATATATACACGTAAAACAGTCTATCTTTCTCTCTGTTTGTCTATCTCACTGTCTATCTATCTGACTGGCTCAACTGCTGGATGTATATCTATTCCTATGGACTGAGCTATAAAGGTGCATTCATTATTTTTAAGCTAAGTATATACATTACAAAAGCATTGCTGTCAAATTAGGCACCTTGCTACAGTGTGTAACAGCCAGCAAAATTTTCATTCCACAATAGATAACCTATAATCTAAAATCTCGATTCTTAATCACGTACTCTAACCATTTCAGATGTAAAAGAAACAAAAATTATAATTTTCTAATTTGATCTAAAATAAATAAAAAGCTAATTTGTCCGTTTTAAAACCCCATAAACTAACCAGTTCCTGCTCTCCTAGTGTCAATAACCGTTGAGATTTCCCCTCCCATTGTTGCAGTCTGCAGATTATCCGAACCAATCTGAACCTTTCCAGCATCGGACAAGATCTGGGTGACACTGACTTTGTAAGGCGACCCTACTACCTGACGGTCTCCCCAGGAAATGTACAAGAGATGGGGGCCAGTAATTAGAGGCGTGTAAGTACATCTGTATTTGTTGTTCCCAACCGATGTGCATTGCACGGTGATGTCACCGTTTGGTCCGGTGAGCTGAACAGAAGGGGATCCTTGTAATGAAAGAATAAATCCACATAATCTTGTTTGTTTAGTTTGATTAATTTTTAGATACTGAATGTTAGATCATTGGACGAATTTATTCTGTATTTGCAAGGTATTAAAATGTAAAAAACAACAGATAAAAAAATTACACGAAACAATATTCACAGTATATTGAAATAGGCAGCAATAATATTTCAACTGGAAGTAGTAATACAGTAATAAACTCAAATATGAATCGAATAAACAATGAAGTAATGCAATACAGCAATTAACTCGTAAATCATGTATGGAGCAAATCACACGTTCAAATTCATAGATGCAAAAATATGTGCAAATATAATACTGCTGACTAGAAAAGTTAAATATAAAGAATGTTCTACAAAAACTTTAAATGACTACAGTAAGTGTTTACTTCACATTTAGCACAAATCAACCTTAAACTAGTTTTAAAACTAGTTTTAACTAAAATTAGTTTTAAAACTAGTTTTAACTAAAACTAGTTTTAAAACTAGTTTTAGTTAATCAAACATCCTTCAGTCATTCATACAGTAAAAAATGCAACCTTATCATTTCAAATATTTAAATTCTAAACATAACCTACAAATTAGCTTACCATTGATATTTTCTATGAAATTGTAAAATGAAGACTACAAATTCATATTTCTACTAAAACTTCACAGTACAAACCGGGTCCAGCACTTATGCCATCAATAAAGAACTCTGCCAACTGATTAACGTAAGCTTGCTTGATGCCAACACCAGTCATGATGACCTTAGCGAAGGGTTGCTGCTGCGCAGTTGTGGTAGTGGTGTGAACCGTTTCATGAGTGTACGCTTGCTGTTGAGTTCCTTGTTGAGATGATGAGCCTGTAGCCTGCATCATTACAGGCGCAGGCACAATCACAGGCGCAGGCAGAGGGATAGGAGCAGGAGCAGGAGCAGGGGGAGGTGATGCAGCAGTGACCTGAATGATTTGTCTGGCTACTGTGCCGTACACGGGGCATTTTGAAAGCATTACCCCATTCCACATTACCTTTAACATATACTCTCCTAAAGAAGAAGAGTTGTCGGAAAAAAATAAGGTTATTATTTTAAACTAGGTTATAGCTAATTAAGTTTATAGCCACTACATGATGATGTCTTTTATAAACGTATTATTATAACGTTATACCAAATGAAAAAATCTACGATTATTTATATTATATAAATACATAATTACTGATATCAAATGATGATTACTAGATTATTCATATTAAATGATGAATGATTACTCATATTAAATAATGAATGCTCGATTATTGATATTAAATATTGAATGTTAGATTATTCATATTAAATATTGAATGTTAGATTATTCATATTAAATGTTGAATGTTAGATTATTCATATTTAAATAATGATTGCTAGATTATTCATATTAAATGATAATTGTTAGATTATTTATATTAAATAATGAATGCTAGATTAAATAAATTCACCTTCAATGCGTGGAGTGAAGCTGACGGCAAATCGATCCTTTTCTCTCGTAATCACATCCACGGGAATATTACCATCAGGTCCCCTCACTTCTACACTCAACTGGCCTGAAATCAAGCGCTTCAAAAATATACAAACTAAGTCTAATGTGAGCAAATAAAAAATATAGAAAGTAGGCATATTTTAGATAAATTATATGAAATAAAACTAGAATAAAGTAAATTTATCTGTTTACAATTGAGCCTACTTAAATGGACTTCATAAATTTAAGTAAGCCGAGTAACAGAATTTTAATATTTTCTTTAAAAATTAGTTTTATTGTTGTTTTGCAGATACAGTTATCAGCATGATTTCAATTTTTGTTACTAAACTTAGAATACACCGCAGAATATCACTAAATAGCCTTTATGTGCTGATATGATATTAAGCAAGAAACAAATGCATAAATAATTCAAACAATAGCATAAAATAAATGTAATTTTTTAATTCTAAATGAAAAACTAACAAATAACTCAAATAGATTTCTTTTAGTTACATTTTATAAGCTTACTAACCAGGTCCTGCATTTCTTGTGTCAAATTCAATCACTTTGACTTCATTAATCTTTAGTTTCAAGCGATTATCTGAATTAAGAAACGATTCCCAACCACCGATCACATACACTCTACGTGGATCAACAACTTTTGCTTGAAATGGACTGTCTGTACAACAAATGTCATAATAATAACATTATCATCATATATTTCATAATAATTAGCACAAATTCTTTAAATCTACTTCCATCTACTTTACATAAAAAAAGTGTGCATAAAGTAGATGAAAGGCTTTGAAAGCTTATATGAAATAAAATCAATTTACTGTATTACTGAAAAACTATTGTTTGTGATTATTACAAGTGCGTTAATCGCTGAATTAATTTAGAAAAAAACACTACATAATGATCTATCGTTGTACTCCTTGTAGGGTTAAGTATGTTTGGCTAGTTTCATGTTTTCTAAGCACAGAGCATCTAATATGATGTATCAATAATTATAGCAAATATAACACTCGTATCGGTCAACTGCTTAATTTAACGCAACAAAAAATTGCATTTAATCGTGAAAGTAAAATTGAGACTATTATAATAACGAAGCTCTTTTGTTTTCACTCTCATTTTGCTTAGTCCTATATGAGAAATAGCAAAAAATAATATCAATCTAAAGTAAATCAAAATGAAAGTATTTATACCGTCTAGTTCTCTACCGTTCCATTTGACAACAATGCGATAAATACCGCATTCAACTGGTATATAGGTTACTCTATAACGTCCACTTGATTCCTTCTCAATATTGTACTTTGCATATGTCGCACTAGGTAATTCAAGACTCATATCTTGTAAATTTTCTCTTTGAGTTTCATTTAACAATTCACCATCTAAATCAATTGTCTTTATAGCAGGTTTAAGTATAGGACTTGAATGCGCATCAAACTCTAATTGAGGTAAATTTCTTGTCTTTAGTGCAGGTACTATCTGTTCTATAAGTTCATGTTGTCCTGATATTAAATTTTTCTCTAACTCTCTGGTAGATTGA
>JAQIXG010006562.1:0-10197 GCA_034700105.1 Oconnorella tubifera
ATTGTATTGTATATCTTTTATGTTTGAAAATATTACTTATTGTAATACTTTAAAGTAAGATTTTCACTGAAATATATCGGTGATTTATTTTATATTTTATATTTAATTGTATTTTAATATATTTATGTGCGATATTTATATTAAGACTGGTGTTATGTGTGTTGATTAATTCAGTTGAAGTAATTTAGTTATGTTAAGTGTTATCGACATTAATTATGGTAATTGATAAAGTAAAGACAAAGTAGTTTAATGTTAATTAAGTCATCCTGGTAAAGTAAAGATAGGAAATGTAAATTTAGATTAGATTAATTTAGCGGCCTTGGTTTTTGTAGATTTAAGATTGATTTATAATTTAGAAGGTTTTAAGCATAGAGAAGAGACTCGAATCCATCATGGGTTTTCCACCGAAACCTGAACTCAGAATATAAGTATAAATGTTAGCGAGAGGGGTTAGATAAGTAATAGTCCCCCCCTTTCTAATTTATTTTACAGTACTGTTATGTTTTATATTTTATAACAAATAAAAGAGTTTGATTTAATTTGGTATCTAACAGAAATATAGACGATCTTATATTAGCAAGATATTAAATATTTTCAGCGGATTACATCTTCATTCAAAACATTTTGTCATACATTTTGTTAGAGTCTGTATTGTATTAATATCTTGTTCAGTTATATAAGAAGAAATCTTGTCGTACAAGGGTATTTTTCCAGTTTTAAATCAATTTTTTGACATTTTATAATGTTATAAATTTGGACAAATAGTTAGTTCATTAGAAGATTTTCTTTTTTCGAAACTAGAAGTCTTTCTTTATAATATGCAGAGAATCAGACAGTTTGCCATCTGAGCTAAACTGCATTACATTTAATGACAAATAATTATTTAAATTTGCATTTCTGACAATTTGCATGTCAGATATTCTATCTATCCATTTACCTAGCATCTTTCATGCTAGGTGAACATTGAACTTATTTTACCATGCTTCTTGAAAATGAAATAATGTAACTGACATTTGCATTGAAAAATCGTAATCTTAGTTATATCTTGCATGTTTGCTTAATATAACTTCTAAATAACAATATTAATGATAATCCCGGCAGATACAGAGACACAGAGACTCGTTCACTTCACACTAATATTGAGAAGTATTGTCGAGGTGACATTGTCGTGCAACTAGTCACACTGAAAGTTATGTGCTTTAAATCCGGTTTAAGTGTAAAAGTCAAATTGACTACATTCTTAACACGATTAGGTGACTCCCGATATCCTTTTCCAGTTAAAGTATCCATAAGGGTCAAGTGTCACATGAGGTCAAGTGTCCCAAACAACCAAGAATAGAAGATATCGCGTCTCCTTTGAAGTGTCTAGGGTTAGATTCTTATTGGCTAGAGGACCGTGTGTGTCTTATCACCTGTCACACTTATTGTTTGAATATTTAATGATTGCTATGTTCGAAATGTTGGGAGATTGTGTACAATAATTTAGTGTTTTAATCAGGAATAATATGAATAACATTACATTATAGCGGTGTTAAACACATTCGTCATATAAGCAGTATTGAATATGATTGGTTCAAATTATGTTATTGATTATTAATTGTGAAAGACTAATGTCAACGTTAAAATTATAAAATAAAAAACACACAATATATGCTATGAAATGTATGCAATTAATGAGATGACGTTAGAAAACAATCTAAGACCTTCAGTACTGATTTGGACACGCAATTCTTGTATGTAATGTCCTTATTGCCGCACTGGCTTTATAGGTCTATCTGTCATTTATTGCGTATGAATGATTGTCTGTCAGTTCTTGAAATTCCTGTGGTTGGACTTGATCTCGCAAGATATTTACAAGAGATACGAAAAACGCAAAAACTCTCTCGTGCCGATGCTATTTCGTACACAGAAAGTATTACATTTATTGCAAGATCACTGGCGTCAGTTCATCTCTTTTCGTTCACATTTTTAAAATAATTAGATACAGTGATTTCTTGTTTTGCTTCAACTATTTTTGTAAAACAAAAATCATACCGTCTCTTATTAGAAGTTTACATATATATAAAATAAATCGACATAATTTTAACATAACTTAATAATAATTTAATTTGACTGCAAACTTTATGATATTTTTATATTTCACAAAAAACGAACTTAGATTGTACAAAATTTAATGTGAGAAGAGCCTCTCTTTAAATTTTTAAGATGTAAATTATAATATATATTTTTTAATTCTTTTTGAATGCTGTTTATTATTGCTAATTTTTTTGCATCTTTAGTTAGGCTATTGATTATCTTTGCACTATAATATTTCTGATCTGCCTTTGAACCAATCAAATCATTACAATAAAAATCAGAGCTCTCTGTAGGTATTACAAAGATGTGAGAAAGGCTGTCCTTAGATCTCACTTTTGTAGCCAAACAGAGTTCAGAGGCTGTAAGATTATCAGGTTACAAAGTGATAAAGGTAATACAAGGGTGAAGATATCATGTCATACCGGCACCCCGACAAAACGGCCCCAACTACATGAACCCGATAAAACGGCCCCGAATATATAAACTAGACAAAACGGCCCCTTGAAGTCATTTAATAATCCTGACCTTAATCAACCCTAAACTTAACCCTAGCCCTATCACTAACCATAACTCCATACCTAACCAGAAGCCGTATCTTAACCCTAACTCTAACCGTAGAAATAAACGGTGTGGGACGATTTGTCTGGCCGTTTTGACTGGTCATGGATCAGGCCATGATGTCTTAATAATGTGCTGGTAATTCAGACTGACCATCTATCAATATACTCCAGCCTCAGTGGTCAGTGGTCCAAGCTTGCAAGATATCCAGTTACACGCAGCTTGTAGCTGTGTACTTTATACAGCAACATACTTAACGGTCAGTTCACTAGTTATACCAAATAACGATGTACTGACCATTACTTATTTTAAAAACACTTAATTTTGTAGTTTATTTACTAAGTTTTAAATGACACATTGTCTTTTTTGTGTTCTTGATATTACATTCTACTTTATAGCTGGCTTAATATAGTTATAATAATGTAGTATTTCTATAATGCTGTATAATATAGTCATTTAAATTATATAGATAGATTTTTTGTTAACATTACGTTAGATATATTATATAATTATTGTGTTTTTAATGCTTTAGTTTTCTTACTTGTATTTATGTAATTCAAAGAAGAATTTCACTTATTAAAAGCATAGACATAATTCAGAATGGTTGGGTGAATAGTACACGCTAACATTTGTTCCACTTACCAACTGCAGCTGTCTGTCTGCTTTTTCATTATAATTATCATTCGCAAAAACCCACCGCACAGTAGCGTTATCTTGCGAATGAAGATAATAAAGTCAGAGTAATGCGAATATTTTATTTGAAATAAAAGTTGGTCTGAGGAAAGTCTAGCTCAAAATATATTGATTTCGAATCCAGTTGTAGCAATATTTTAAACAAATATTTCTTGAGGTTAAATATAATATATTTTTTTGGTTGTGTAATTACACATCAGCCCGAAAAAGCCATGATATAATAGTGATGAGTTGTGAACTCATCACTAGTGCGCGAATAGACTAAATGAAAAATCTCTTCATCCATCTATCTATATATCCATCCATACACCCATACATACATTCATCCATTCATTCATCCATCAATACATATATCCATCCATCCATCCATTCATTCATCCATCCTTTCATTTATCCATTTATTTATTATTTATTTATTTATCCGTATATTTTCCATTTATCTATCCAGTAGGGTAGGCAACTGGGGGTTGCGGTTATACCCTCCACCAGCCATTCGAGATAAAAATATTTTAGTAATGCTAAGGGCATCAGTGTAACGGTAACCCTAACCCCCCGTCGAACGATTTACTAAAATTAGAACGTTGGATACATATGGACCTACGCGGAGACCAAATGCATGAATTGGATAACAAAAATTAAGTGATAACCTTATAAAAGATCGTGACTTCATTTTTTGCAGAAAAATAGCCCCCTAGTCAATCCCTGGCTACGCCACTCTATCTCTCTCTTTATCTATATCCTGGTATTTCCTTGTGTATCTATATCTATGTCCTGGAATGTTTTCTAAGCGATCCTGGAACAAAAACTGAGCGATCCTCTGGGACAGATCCGTGTCAATGAAAAGACTTGTGCGTGCTTTACTACTACAGTGACAGTCAGTCGCTAGGCTGGTCGCTATATAGTCAAGTCAGTCGTTATTCTAGTCGCTAGTCGCTGCTTTAGTCGCGATCACTTTAAAACAGCCTGAATAGATCTCACGACAACCCATACACAGCCTAGGTATACCATAATCCTAATTATTTCTTTAACCCTAATCATAATGTGCGGTTTAAAAAAAAAGAAAAAAAGTCTGTTTATGTTATTTTCATATTTAAATACTGCTTTTTTTCAGTGAATAAAAGTTTATATATAATGCTATTCCTAGCCCTATCACTAACATTAACGTTAATACTAACCGTATTCCTAACCCTATCCTTAACCCTAACTCTAATCATAACCTAATTCCTAAGCCTAATATTACAATGCAGAAGTTCAAAATTTGAACTACTACAGTGTAATATTAGGAATTAGGTTATGATTAGTTAGGGTTAAGGGTAGCATTAGAAACCGACATTTGAACTTCAAATGTCGGTAGATGGACCAAATGTCGTAGTATCGTAGCTCAAAGTTCTGTATATCTATTTTCTTGACACTCGCGGAATATAAACTGAATTGCACAATTATAAATATATGTTTATACAATTGTTTAAATTGTATAAACATCATCGAATTTTTATCAATAATTGTTTTAATTGTTGATTGACGGATCCCTCAGACCCTCATCAGGCCAGTTCGCCCATAGTGCTGCTTTAATATCAAAAGACTATAAAATGCATTTGTTGCAATTATAATTTACATTATGATTTTTTTTACAGTTTAAAATTTTGAAAAAATATTGTATTTTTTAAACTTTAAAAGATCACTCAGAAGTTAGCCCACAGTCAATTTTTTTACCTTTGCAAATAATTTCAAGCTATTATGTTAAAATAATAGACTCTTTAATATTATTGCCCTATACCCATTGTGACGTCAACAATAGATTTAATCATTCATAGGCCTCTGAAATTATTACTAAGCTACGAGACGATATAAGAATCATCGTGAGAACATTTCTGGAAAGAAGTACAATCTTAGTCCGGTTGTATTATTTCATTTCATATTTTATTTTCAGAATTGCTCGTTAAAAATTCATAAATTTTATAATTCGTATTCAAATATTATAATTCTAGCAAAATCGATCGACTCAGCCATCAACTATTATTGTAAAAAAACCGAAAATTTACCTTCTATTGTAGTAAACCCTTTTTACTATATCACATCAGTCCGATAGGTGGGATTGACACTAAATAGCGTCTGTGCTGCTGTGCAGTTCAGCAACAGTCTACCCGACGGGAAATTTAAAATATGTTAAGTCTACAATGGGCTCTCATCAATGTCAATGATGTAAAGGGTAATATTAGATCGCGGATCCCCGTGTCTATAATGCGTACGGGCCCCCTGAAGCCTTTTGATGCTTTAATTTGATTCCCAGTCAAACGCGCTAAGGCTGTAACTCTGAATTTTGTCGGTGGCGGGGGGGGTGTATGTTTTACTAAATATATTTTAAGCTACATTTTTTAATTGCAATCAGCCTTGTAGAATTGAAAGAGAGTTTCTACCGTTCGTTTTTGACAACCCTCCCTCGCTCCATTTGCTTTTCTAAAGATAACAATTTACGTAAATCAGTCGCATGATCAGTATATCTATAGAATTAAATAAGGAGAGTCGGAATTTAACAAGGAGAGCCCGTGGGGGGTGGGGAGGGGAGGGGGGGCGGTCCTCAAAAATGTTATGTGAGTACATTTATCAGGTACTCTAGCACCTTTGACCTGAGATCCGGACACAATCACGTGGCGATGCGGAAATCAGACGGTGACAATACACAAGACATCATTCTTGACGTGAGCGGGTACTTTCAAGCGAATGCACTTCGGTTTTTGTATCGCGAGGGCTACTTTTCAGAGCTTGATGGATGTGGTGATAAGAGGGTTACACTTAATGACCCTGCTGGTATATTTGAACGATATAATTGTGTTCAGTGAGACGGTAGAAGAACATTGTGATCGACTGTGGAAGTTGTTCACAAGATTGAGGGAAGCATACTTGAAGCTGAAACCATCTAAATTTTTCTTGATGCAACAGAATGTGGCGTTCCTAGGGCACTTAGTATCGGTGGCGACGGACCCCGACAAGATCAAGGCGGTGGCAGAATGACCGACTCCGGTGAACATTCGAGTGACGCGCTCATTCATCGAAATCTGTACTTATTAGACAGTATGTACGATCGCGGCTCAGCTTCATGACTTCGTGGCGAGACGGTTCCCTTTGACGGAGAATCATGAGGTGGCTTTCGAGATGCTGAAATAAGCTTTGATCAAAACCCCGATTTAAAAGTATCGGTGCGATGCTCTCTCAGTGTCAGAACGCAAAGGAACGAGTAATCAGCTACACTTCTATGAATTTCTCTTGAGCTGAGATGAATTACTGCATGACGAGGAAGGAACTCATGGCGGTGATATACTTCCTCAAAACGTACCTGGTCTACCTGCTGGGGAGAAAGTTTATGATCCGGACGGATTACGCGGCGTTGCAGTGGCTTTGGAGAACCCCCGACTCATTAGAGCAACGATAGTCGATAGAGGTCGAGCAGATGGAAGAGTTTCAATTTGATATTGAAATTGCCCGGCAAAACAAACACGGTAAGCATTATCAAGAGGACCCTATAAGCAGTGCGGGAATAAAATCGAGAAAGAGAAGATAATTTTAGCGAGGGCTATTACGCTAAACAGTCCGACAGATGCCGAGATTGGCGGCTTATGTACAGGCATCAAATGCTTGCTAATTCCTGGTACTGAATGGTAATATTGTTTGATCATCAGTTCATTTCTTGAAACACGATGTTGACAAATGATCGACAGTTCGAGAAAAGTAAAAAGATATAATATATTAGCAATAAACGACAAAGCTTTGAGATTGTCGAAATTAGCGAATCTTTACAGGTAAGTTTTCCGATGATGTATTGATGTATTGATCAGCGATAGGCTTAATAGTTCGACTATCAACAAGCGTCGTTAACACTGAAATGTACAAGATAAGTCTACACGATTTAATGTGATTCGAAAACGCGAATTTACATATACTTCGTCGCAGTAAAAGAAAAAAATACATATTGAACGACATTATAGTACAATATCGAATATATGGCGATGACAACGTTAAGCGTATAAAAGATTTTTGAATTAGCGTCCTGCAGCGATTATGATTAGTATCCAGCATGAAATGCTTTCTATAAATCTTGCTACTGAGAGATGTAAATTTTTAATCAGTGGTCCACATCGACACTGAAAGATTTAAGTTAGCGATATACTACCAAGCTTTTTAGGAACACTGAAATTAGCGAATCTTTACAGTTAAGTGTTTCGATGCTGTATTGAAATTAGCGAAAGGAATAAACGTTCAACTATAATTAAGCGTTGTAAACATGAGATTAAAGAAGACAAGTCTATATCAATAATTTAAAAGCGTCCATTTAAATATACTCGTTGCATTGATAGAAAGAATTACTTTTCTGTGTGAATTATAAATCAGTAGCGAATCCGAAAGGCGATAATTAATTTAAAAATTTAACTGAAGATCGAAAAAGATTCGACAATGTTTTTATGAGTCAGTGATAGGAATGACACTAGAAATAAAAGAATTCACATTCTCACAATGATTATGAATAGTATCAAGCATCAAATGCTTGCTAATTCCGGGTAGTGAATGATGGTAATATTTGATCATCGGTCCATTGCTTGAAACACGATGTCGACAAACGATGAACAGAACGAGAGAAGTAAAAAGAAATGTATTAGCGATAAACTACATAGCTTTTGAATTGCCGAAATTAGCGAATCTTTAGGTAAGTTTTTCGATGATGTAGTGAAATCTTCGATAGATTAGTAGTTCGACAATCAATAAGCGTCGTTAACTTGGAATGTAGAAGTCTATACGATTCAATGTGGTTCGAAAGCGAGCATTTACATATACTTCGTCTCATTAAAAGTAAGAACTTATTTGAACGACAGTATAGTAAAGTATCGAATCCGTATGGCGATAACGTTAAGCCTATAGAAGACTTTTGGACCACCGTCCTGCAACGATTATGATTTGTATCCAGCATGAAATGCTTTCTATGAATCCTGCTACTGAGAGAATTAAATTTTTAATCACTGGTCCACGTCGACACGATGTCGACAAACAAACGATAGAATATGATGAACAACAAGATATGTATTAGGATGTGTAGCGATGTGCTACAAAAGCTTTTTGTGGATTCCCGAAATTAGCGAATCTCTACAGGTAAGTAATATGCTGATGTTACAAAAATATCGAGAGGATTTAATTGTTCAACTATCATTAAACGTCGTAAACATGAGATTGAAGATAAGTCTGTAATAATGAATGCTATTTGAAAGCGTGCATTTTCATAAACTTCGTCGCATTAAAAAAAAATTACTTATATGAGCTACATTATAGTTCAGTAGGATATCCGTATTGCAATTATAATTTAAGGCGTATAGATGATTGTTTGACTAGCGTTGTGCAGCTTGCTTATGGCAAAAAACGAAAATAAGCGACATCTAAAAAATTGTTTGATTGAAGATCGAGGAAGATTCGACCAAGTTTCATGAGTCGGTGATAGAAATGACACTCGAAATAAAAACTTCATATTCTCACAATGATTATAATTATGATTAGTATCAAGTATCAAATGCTTGCTAACTACTGGTACTGAATGGTAACTATGCTTGATCATCAGCCCATTTCTTGAAACACGATGTTGACAAATGATCGACAGTTCGAGAAAAGTAAAAAGATATAATTATTAGCAATAAACTACAAAGCTTTGAGATTGTCGAAATTAGCGAATCTTTACAGGTAAGTTTTCCGATGATGTATTAAATCAGCGACAGGGTTAATAGTTCGACTATCAACATGCGTCGTTAACACTGAAATCTAGAAGATAAGTCTACACGATTAAATGTGATTCGAAAGCGCGCATTTACATATACACTACTTCGTCGCAGTAAAGGAAAAAATTACATATTAGAACGAAATTATAGTACACTATAGAATCCTCATGGCGATGGCAATGTTAAAGCGTTTAAAAGATTTTTGTAATAGCATCCGATTATGATCCGGCAGAAAATGCTTTTTATGAGTCATGCTACTTAGAGATGCAAAATTTTAATCAGTGGTCCACATCGACACGATGTCGACGAACGAGCGACGGAATATGATGAACTAAAATATGTGTATTAGTGAAGTGCTACAAGAACTTTTTTTGGATTACCGAAATCTGCGAATCTATAGAGGTAAGTATTTCGATGATGTCGCAATATTAGCGAAAGGATAAAAGGTTCAAATATCAATAAGAGTCGTAAATATGAGTTTGAAAGAGATTAAAATAATAATAAATACTATTTGTAAGCGTGCATTTATATAACTTCGTCGCAGTAACAGAAAGAATTATTTATTAATTAAGAATTACTTGCGACGTTATAGTTCAGTTGAAAATCCGTATCGTGATGATCATTATAAAGCGTAGGCTATAGAGGGTTTTTAACTAGCTTTGCGCAGCTTGCTTAAAGCAGACAGAGAATGAAAATAAGCGACAACTAAACAATAGTTTGATTGAAGAACGAGAAAGATTCCACCAAGTTTCTATAACTAGATGATAGAAATAAAAGAATTCATTTTCTCTGAATGATTATGATTAGTATCGAGCAGAAAATGTTTAACTCCTGGTACTGAATGATAACAATGTTTGATCATCTCTCCATTGTTTAAAAGCTATCGTTTGACCAGCATGTCACTAACATTGTTAAAGCCAGTAACTTTAACATACGTGCTCTACGCCATATTAGACCCATGCTGAATCAAACGGTATCCAACACTGTGGCATGCAGCATAGTCAGCACAAGGCTTGACTATTGCAATTCTCTTCTATTTGGAACCAGTTCAAAGAATATTCAAAGACTTCAACGAGTACAAAATGCTTTGGCTCGCGTAGTGACTGGGACAAGAAAA
>JAQIXG010006563.1:0-10197 GCA_034700105.1 Oconnorella tubifera
CATGCTCAAGGGGGGGGGTCTAAGAAAGTGTCACAGTTTGTAACAGGGGGGGGGGGTAAAAAGCATGTGTGACGTCACACATTTCTTATTTTTTAGCATACATAAAAAATCTGAAATTCTGTTGTGATGTTAAACTTTGTATTGTGATGCATGCAATCTGACAGTAATGTCACTTCTATACATAATGCTACATGCAATTTTAAATCTCAAGTACTTTTCGCAATTATTGACAATTTTATAATATAGTATATATAAATTCACTTATCTGTCACACAATGTAATCCAGGTATCTCATTAGAAAGATCATTATGCTGTGTGTATTCTTATCTGTTATATTTTATCAGTTGTTATAATAAGCATATATTTACATATATATCTGTTCAGAATTACAAACATTGGTGGCAACTTTACAAAGCTCTCATTTGACACCCAGACCAAGATCTAAGACACCGCTACATGGAAGAAATGATACCAATAAGACGCCCGTCATAAGGTCACAAAGTGTCACTTCTCATCATCGTGACAGTCCTGATGTCAGCTCATATCCGGTGTCAGATGCCAGACAGAGAGTGTCAGGAAGAATTAGATCTGCCGTCAGCAGAGGTGACACATTTAATTTTTCGTTTATTTATTTTACTTTTAATTGATTTTCTCTTTATTATGCTTGTCTACCATTTGATTGGTCAATTAAAATCTATATGTTTATATTTATTTTATGATTTAAAGTCTTCATATTCACTGGAACTTATTGCACAACTTAAAGTATACAGTACAGAGATTCTTTTTGAATACAAAAAAAATTAAAATATATGTTAATTTTAGTTTCAGATGCTAATTAAATGTTTTCTTGTTCATCAGATTTCATATTTCATCAGATTTCATCAGATTTCTAATCGTTTCATTGGTCAAGACTTTATTAGTTGATATAATTCTATTAAATCAATGTTTACTTATGTGCTAAATCTTTAATGAATACATTGTAAGGTTTAATTATGACAATGAACTTGCTGTGATTTTACCATTAATTAGTATTTTTTTAATGGTTTGTTATTACTTAATATAATGATTAGTGCTATTACTAATAGTTGCACTATTATTATTATAATACATATTATTATAAATACTGTTAAGTGAATGTGCATGCATAACATACTGTATATTTTATATTCTATGGCGTTAATTAATATATTTAAAAACAACGGTTGTGTCCAAAATCATATTTCTTAAAGAAATATCACGCAAACATGGATATTAATTATTAATATGCTAATTTTTACTTAGTAAATCCTTATTTCAGTAGTTACACAGGCTTTCATAATTTATTCTTTATAATAAACTTGTAGTTAAAGCTCGTTAAAAAACTTTCCAGCGGTAATTGAATTATTGTGACCAGGAATGATAAATTTCATGTCATAAGGGTCAAGGTCACAAATCTCAAATATTTATAATGGGCTAATTAATTAATTAGCTAATTAATTAATTAGCTAATTATTTAAGCTGAGCAAATATGGTTGAATTCGATCTAGTACTTTAGGAGAAGTAAGAAAAGTAATTTTTAGAGTTAAATGTTTTTTTGTCTATGTGCTCACCCTGGATAAGAGAGATGAACTGCTACAGTTTTGTCAGAATCGGTCATGTTGTTTATGATGAGTAGATGATCATACATACACACATACACACATACATACATACATACATACAGACATCTGCTGATTAGAGTAATAGTCACTATATGATGCTGTGTCTGTCTATTGTCTTCCTTTTTGTTGACTTAATAAATATTTGGTTTAAATATTTCTGTGAAATATTTTTATCTCTGAAATAATTTGTTGACAGAAGCGAGTCGTTTAGCAAAACTCTCAGATGATCCAGTTCTTGCTGAAGGTATTCTGATTTAATATCTTTATAATTTACATCTCACCAAATTATCATTATTATCTTGATGAGTAATTCCAAGTCAGAATGAAGTCGGTTCTTGCTTTATAATCGCTGTTCTGATAATTCTTATGGGAGAACATTTAGGCCTTATTTTCCATGTGTTATGTTTCAAGTCACATAAATAAATCGTCATTTGATTTGTGTACACAAAATTAATAGGAGTATTTTTTCGTAGTGATTGAATGTTGAAGATATTCTATAGCGTATTTACATTTAAATAAAGACTACAAGAGTCACATAACATTTTGCTGATCAGCTGTTTCATCTATTGTGTTGAGTGAGTTGTTACTTTAACTCAGGTACGATAGATAAAACAGAAGAGTCGATCATTGCAGCTTCTCTTGAAAGGCAATTTAAGGAATTGAGGGCACAGTTGAGGGTTGGACATGCTGAGGGGAGGAGGGAGGGTAAGAGCGAGGGGGTGGGAGCAGAGGGGAGGAGGGAGGGCAAGAGAGAGGGGGAGGGACTGCAAAAAAGAATGTAAGTTAAGCTATTTGGATTTTACAATGATTGTTTACTAATTTATTAAGTAATTACAAGATTAATTTATAGAGCGACTGATTGAAGAAAATGGACTGATGATTGACTGAATATGGATGGAGTGACCGAATATTTGATTAAATGATTTATAAATTGATTTACCGTTTAACATTTTTTATTGATTGGATTTCTATTGTATGAGTAATTTAATGATAGTTTGATTAATTCATTTATTGAGTGTATAAATGACTGATAGAATTATAATTATCGTTTTAATTTAAATAATTGAGACTAATTGTAGTTACAGGTTGACTGACTGACTCACCGACCGACCGACCGACTGAACACTGACTGACTTGACTGACGGTAAATTTTACTGTATGGTTTACATGCTCATTTATAGAGTGAATTATTGATATGATTGATTGTCTTATTGATAAATGTCCAATAAGTCTTTTAATAAATTAATTGTCTGATTGATTGACATTGAGTGTACAATAAAATACTACACAGTATGTACAGTAGATATGAATGTAAGTATTTAAGTTTATATATCTATGCTGATATATTTAATTAGTTATAGAAAAATAAATCTCTATATTTAGTCGTAGACTTTCAGCCAGTAATCTCCTTCAGTCTCCCTCCCTCCCTGTCTCTGACCCTCTCCCTCCCCTTCGTACCAAGCCTCCCTCAGATCACTCCAAGCTGCTTGACTTCATCCCAGGCAGGGCTCTCATAGGCTCCACTGTGCCCTTTAATGCCACCCTCGAACCCTTCCAGGTCCAGATAGGCAGTAAGGTCTGGCGGGCCCCTACGTTGCAAGAATGTCAGATCATTGTGAGAAGTATACTTGAGGACAACACAAGACTCAGTAGAGATGTCAGTCTTGATTCTATAGCGTTATTTAGCTCATGACAATCTGCAGGAAGAGAATTTTAATCTTATTATATATGTATAATATGTTTTAGTAAACCAATTTTACTTATAAATTTAATTGTCATTATTTTTTTGATGTGACGTTGAGCAGCTTTCAAACAAGCAAAGTATTGTAATTATCATTTGTATTTTCATGGGCTGTTTGTTCACTGGCTTTTCTTCGAATTATCATTGATCGCTTGCACAATAAGTTAAATCATTTATTTGAATCTTTGAAGTAGAGTCTGACTTGAGTCATCAACATAGACTGTCAAATCAGTCTGGAGTCCAAGTGTTCAGTCAAACTGGATGTCAGTTTTGATTTTTGAAGGAAGTCTTGACTTGTATTGGCTTCTGTCAAACATTTGCAACTGATTTATAGATATAAGAATTCTTGTATACTTCAGCCATAAAGTGTAAATTTTAGATGTAATGAATTTATATTTGCAAAAGCTTGTAGATGAAAATAAATAATTTTGAGACTATAGTCTCAAGTAATTTTAGTAATTTAAATTACTTAATTTTAAGTACTTAAAATTACATAATTACAAAATTACGTAATTTTAAGTAAAATTACATAATTTTGAGACTATAGTCTCAAATGCTGAATATTCAATACTTATTGTTACTATTTAATGTAACAATAAGTATATGATGATTGCATTAAATAGTAACAATAAGTATTGAATATTCAGCATCAAACTTCTCAAAGCCATGAGATGTTTGATATGAGATTTAAGTCTCACGTATGACACGAGACTTAAATCCGGGCCTTTCTGGTTTCAAATTCATTGTTCTCATTTCTTTTATAAATGTTTAGATTTCGAGGCTAAAGTTTGATCAGCACAATGTTTCAATGATGCGTAGATCTAGCCTTGTTTTGAATGAAACAACATCTGAAGTGAATGAACCAATTAACTCTTCTCCAAGGTCTGTTTGGTAACAAATGTATTCTTTTACTTTATTTTCTTTGTAATGAAATTACTTTGTTTTTTGTTCTTGGTTTTATTATCGTCTTCAAATATTGCACTTATTTATTGAAGAGTAATAATTGTAAACGAAATTTAACAACTTCTGCGTTAATTAAAAACGCGGTAATTTAGCAACTTTATTGCATCGCCTTTTACCTGATGTTCTTCTTAATTTACTTGTTATTTGCCTGGTATTTTGTTTTCTTTACTGAATATTTTACCTGGTATTTCGTTTTCTTTACTGAATGTTTTACCTGGTATTTTGTTTTCTTTACTGAATATTTTACCTGGTATTTTGTTTTCTTTACTGAATATTTTACTTGGTATTGTGTTTCCTTTTTTTTACAAATACCTGTGATTTTTGTGTCTTTACTTTACATTTGATTAGACTTCAAGTTTATCTGATTTGAGATGAAGAATTGCTGGATCTAGCTTTCTTTCAGGAGATGAATTAATATATTCTTACAAATATACAAATGTAAAGAGTAATAATATATTAATTAATATATTCTTACAAATGTAAACGTAAAGAGGTGAAAAATATTTGTTCGTACTGAGGGAACCTTTCCCCAATTTCAAATTTAATCATATTTTATTGACAAAAATTACCAATATGTCATTGACTCCATGTAATTAAATATATCTTAGTATGATGTTCTATGTTAGACTGAATGCCCCCTACAGTCCGGGTCTTGTATCGCCTGTGTCACTGCCCCCAATTCATCCTCCGTCAAGTGTTAGAACAGCGGAACAGATTAGACAAAGTCAGCGTCTTGCGTCTAAAGTCAAGTTTAATAAACGAGTATGTTCTTATATTATCATTTCTGATCATTATCATCATATTATCATCATTCAATCATATTACAAAGTGGCTAGTTTGCTGGACTTGGAACTGAAAAGTCTCAGATTTGAGTCGTATAATATTTGACAAACTTATTAGCAAGATGCTATATTTATTTGCCATATCTTTGACATTTTTACTTTTATTTAATATTGAATTTTTACACCTCAAATTTAGATAATTTTAAATACATTTATCTCATATTTATGTTTTCTCAAGTCACTGATGCCTTTCATCTTTTTATGTCTTTCTCTATTAAATATATTATTTAACATTTTCTGGTATTGAATTTTACATTATGAATATTATTGGAGCAGTATCTCTTTGAAACTTTTTCATGATTTGTACATAATGTTATCTAAACACTCTCAATCAAATACAAATAAATACAGTTGAACAGATGAACTGTTATAAAAAAGTCTCTGACTGAAAACCATAATTGTAGAAGTAAACTGAATATTTTTTTTTGACATTATTTAACTTCAATTAATCGGTTCAAATAGATTTAAATTAATGAATATCAATTTATATGCATCATATTAATTTAAATCAAACAACATGTAACATATTTAAAAAGTAAATACATATGTTATATGTTATTTAATATATTATATTACATTACATTGTGTACTATGCTAATACAGTGCAATGTTTTGTGTGTTTCTGATTGTTTAGCTAGAAGACAAGAACAAATAATACCTTTGCTATAGGAATTGCGTTCTTAAGCTGAAAACTTAAATTCTGCTGCAGTCTGTCTTGTTGTGATGCTCAATTTTGTTTACAGTAGAAGAAGCATTCTTTTTAGTTTTATGATCATTGCGTTTTATTTGCTCTTCGCTCTCTTTGTTTTAATTGCTAGATAGATGGTTTGAAGTTCAGCTTGTCTGTGATTTTATTCAATGTTAAAAAGTGAGTTTTTAGTTATAAAAATTAATAAACTATCTTCTGTGCATGAAATAGTTGACTTTTGGGTGGATCCAATCGACTATGCATGGGGGGGGTGGCCTCTTAAATATATACTGTGATTAATTTAGAAAATGGAGGATAATAGCGGAATTTATTCCAATATAAAGATAAATAACTTTAAAAAAAGAGAAATTTTGAATCAAAAAGTATATAGTAATCGATTAAATATTAGCCTAGCTTCATTAAGTTGAAAGTCTGTATATCTCCTTGATTTAATGCAAATTTTTATTTACATTTTGAGTTATGAAATATTGTCTCACATGTTACAAAAGTTTGTAGTGTTTTTCTTAAAAGTTACTTTTATTATTACATGCTTTGATTTTTTAAATATATCGACTTTCTTTTGATTTTTGAATATTTTGTTGTTTAGGATTTTTGTATTTTGACCAATAATTTATTCATATTTATTGAAGATTTTATTTGTAATTTGTTGCAAAAATTGTATAAATAAAAATTCAGTCTGCGGCTAGCTTAGAATTAAATCAAGAATTATACCATGATGTTGAATCTGGTTTGCGAGATGCATTTGTTTCAAAATCAGTAGATTTTGAGTCGGCTTTCTAGTTTTAATATTTATCAAATATTACTCGACAGTAAAATAATTATAGTTGTCCACAATGTTCAATGAGTTTGACATCAGGTTTACAATCAGTGGTTCACTGATGGTGGAGGTTCACTGGAGGGGAGGTGGGGAGGTGAATCACTTCCATTTTTCCCCTTGAAAGTTTTTGCTTTGTTTATATATGTATTATTTATGAAAAATGTAGATGATAAGAGTTTGCTCATAATTCAAACTAAACAGTAAAAAATAAAATAAATTTTAGATGATTTTGTATGATTCCGATTTTGCTGTAAATTCTGTCTCCCCTAGCTTCAAGTTGATTACGATACTGTTTGAGATAATATACCTTGTAATATTTAAAGATAGATTTTTTAGCAATAATATTGTAATTTTTAACATAAAATAATTTAGGATTAGGATGACAAAGTTTACAAAAAACACTGATTTTTAAATCAGAAAATAAATGTAGAAGTTATTTATAAACGAACAGACAAGAAACATAAATTTGTCGATGGTAGTGTACTGATGAAGCAACAACAAACTAAGATGATTTTAAAGACGGAATCATTTAGCAGTCCGAAAGGTTACAAGGTGCATTTATGGCAAAGCATTAGCCAGTGTTGTGGATCGATCCCTCTTATAAATATTAAATGGACGGACCCCTTGGAAAATATATTAACGACGTTGCACTAATATTGCTTGCTATTGATCGCACAGAAATTTTCTTGAAAGTTCAAAATAGGCCTATACATTAAATAACAAGACAGCATTTTCTTTTTAGTCATTTGATCGTCTGTTTTAATATCATTATCTGATCCCAAAGTATAATCGTCAACGATCTGAAGCTCCGCCCATAACGGCCAAGGGACCCTTAATTTGAGTGCTGGGGTTGACGATATGAGTCATACCCTGCAGGTATGATCTACCATAAACTTAGATATTCTGGCTGCAAGAGCTCACTGACATTGAACATATCGATGGTCTATATACACCTTTGAACACTTATATGTCCGCGGTAAAACAAACCTCTTATAACCTAAACTTTGTGGGGGGGGGGGGCGGTCCGCAAAAACCGTTTACAGTTGAAAAAGTGAGCCATGTTCTTTATGGAACAGAAATGATAAAATTATAACCTTTAGTGGAGCATGTTCGTTATAAAAAAAATGTAGTGTTAGGCCTATTGCAGACAATCAGAAAATTTGTCTGCGTTTACTTTGCTACTGATCTCGATATAAAGTCAAATCTAATTATTTGACACATAAACAAACAGTCTATGTGTCTAGTTGTTCATATAGTCTATGTTATTTCTTTAAGTGGTACATTAATTGCTTAAAAATTATAATGGCATTAACAGCGAATACAAATCGACTCATTTGCAGTCGCCATCCCCCGGACGACGTTACCTGTCTGTCTGTCGGTCTGTCTATCTATCTACTGTCTGACTTTTTAGTTCTATTGCATAATATACACATACTGTTTGTTCATCGCGATAAGTAATTTCACTCGGGGCATCGTTGGCGTAAAACATTTGATGTTTCAACATTCTGTGTTCAACTGCCAAATGCTTTAGGCGACATTGAACCTATACATCTCTCTGACTATCTCAGCTTTTTGTATTCTTTGTTCTTTCTTTTTTATTTCATGTACTTTAATGGCATGGTACAAAATGAAACTTCTTTGTTTAATTAAATACAGTAAACACATATAATATTTCTTGCTAAATAAATTTAATTCATTACAGTGTCTCAATGTATCAGTGTATCAATGTGCATATATGTATACCAATGTGCCTATGTATCAATTACACACATTATTAGAAGGTGATCATATACGCCCTTGAACTAATGTCTGATAATATACTCTTTTTATGATATTGATATTTAGTAATTGATAATACACGTATCAGTATAGTTAATCTTGTTATTAACTATCAGTAATTCAGAACAAGGGTTATGAGCAGGGTTTTCCTTAAAAAAGCTATTGGCTTAATCTATTCAAATATAGCTATTTTCAGGTAAAATCCTCATGAATTATTTCAGATAGCACTCTTGGCACTGCAAGTTTCGGATCCGTCTTAACAGGGAGGAGGAAGTGGGAAGATTTTGTTAGTCTAACTGTTAAATAAGACGTATATGAAATATTTTGATCTAAGTAAAATTTAATATCACCTACCCTTGTGTTGCTTATAATCGCCCCGACCCCACTTATTTCATCTCCTGAACGTGTAAGTAACGTTAGATAATTACTTAGACTGATGATGAGACTGTTGCAGTGAAAGAACTACGCGATGTGAATTGAACTTTACATTTGAGGCGAAACAATAGTCATTTCTCTTGAGACCTGTAATTAAGTAACCTACAGGCTGATAGAAATCTAATAATTGCTGTCTTTGGGCTACAGTCATTTGGCATCCTGTCGTCTTTCTTAACCGTTACAAATTGTTGCAGTATATCCTGATGACTGATCATGACAGCAACAAAATACTGTCTGTCCTATTTTATTTTACTAGTATTGCCTACAATTCTTAGTATTTGATAGTACTAATTTATGATGTTAAAATACCGTGCATGTTTTAGATCGTATAAATATAAGATCAGTCTTTTTAAAATAAATGAAAATAACTATTATGGGTACAATGTAACAATTGTAAAGAGTTAAGCTTAGATATATCTAAAGGTAAGTGAGATTCACTTTCTTAATTGATACTAGGGCTAAGTCTTATTAATTAACTATGTGTTTACAAATTTGTTGGCTTGTGTTTATTGATCTATTTTCATATAGGCTCTTTTTTGACCACTGTTGATTCTTTAATTAGCCTACTTAAAATAATTAGAAAATTTCTATTCTAGAGTGATTATTTGCTACAACAGTTTCTGTAGAAAAAACTGATTTTTCTTTTAGTTAAATTACATTGTAATCATAACATTTAAACGTATGAAAATATGCAAGAATAATTTTCTTAATTGATAAACTAAAATTCGTTTTATCAATGTAAAAGTCAAATTACCATATGTTTTGTATAATGATGCCCAATAAACACTTTGAGCAATCATTAAAACCATACAATTTTAATGATTTTGTTGAGCCTTTTTTAAATTTGATACACATGATAAAAATGAGTGTTTTCAACAACCTTGTAAACACATGTATTGTCTCTATCGTCGGAATCAGACTTTCATTTCGGATGGATCTTTTTTCTAGTTAACTGTACTGTTAATTTTTTCACATCCAAAACAGTTCACAATATCAGTTTTTAGTCATTTATCGATTATTTATCGATCACTTTTGTGTCAAAATTTATGTTATTAATTTTTTTAATTTGTTTCACCTTAATATGTTTTACCAGTCCTAAACTTTAGGACAATTTTCTTATAATTTTTGCTATTTATCTAAGGAGACAATTCCCCAATCGCCCCTAAACGAGGCGGCGGGCCTGTCGGGACAGTGAAAGCGGCGCTTCCATTTAACTCTCGGGGGAGAGATTTACTAGCATTAGCTCTTTTTTTGGGGGGGGGGGGGGGGAT
>JAQIXG010006564.1:0-10193 GCA_034700105.1 Oconnorella tubifera
GCTGCTTACAAACGAGACTCCCGATTTCATACCCCCTGCACTGTGGCCTCCAAACAGCCCAGACCTAAATCCCGTGGGCTACAAAATCTGGGGTGTGATGCAAGAAAGAGTTTACGAGACAAAGGTACGCGACGTTGGAGAACTGCGCCAACGTATCATACAGGCATGGGATGAGTTCGATCAAGTTGTAATCGATGCTGCTATCAGTCAGTGTATAATACAGACTTAATCGGTATCCCTCTAAAAATGTTAAAATTATACATGTTATAATGTAACATAACATATTTTCGGAAGGACAAAATATTTTTATTATTACTTTTGATGAGATAGTATTTAATTCTCAATGACTAAATGACAAAATGCTATATACTTGACTTATAAAGAAAATGTACTTATTTATTTATTTTATATCAATGTATCTTATTGTAGGTTGTGACAACCTGCTGTCGCGTAGTCGGGACCTTGACAACCCTAGAGGGATGCCACTCGGCGTTTTCACCTAGTCCCATTTCTCCTCAGGTTACTCGCTCCCTCCCCATTCTCTCGCACCATCTGTTCTGAGGGGTCATCGAGCGCATAGCGCCTACCCTCTTGTCCTCTGAGAGTGTCCAGGAAGAGTGCTATATCGCCGGTGGATACATGACAATGGAGAACATGAAAGAATCCTTCGTCGCCATGCAAGAATTAGTGGCACAATATCCGCGAAATGCCGCACAAGGGCACTCGTTAGTGTCGTTACCGCTAACTCTTGGGCGTAGAACCTCTTCCACGATGATTCCGTAATCAAACCCGGGCGCATTATTGGTATATGATCCTGTATCCGATGATCGACAATCAATCACCGACCACTGGACCAGGGCCTCTAACCGGGCCAAGCACCGGTTATTTTCATATCCGTCAGAATCTTCTCGCAATCGAATTGGCCCAGAAAGCTGGCCAGACATGCCGTTCCAAGATTTCGGTATCGATCACACTCCCCAGTTACCACCTGATGACTGCAATTGATGCAAAAGAACGCCTCCTGCTCCTTAAGACCGCCAAAAAGTGCTCAAGTTTTGGCGACTCGTCCCCTTACCGGGCCGAGAGGGTCTGATTATCCCGCCAGGGAGTAGGGTCGACGAGAGACGCCGCGTTCACCACAGACATGCAAATCTTGCATATCCATCTGAGATTTACACATACATTAGTCTGAAACAAACCCTATACATTTACTTAAGAAAATACTTTTGCTAAATTTTAACCAAATATGACTGCATGGCGTAAAATAAAACAAACTAAACTGATAATGCATGAAATAAAGTATTGGTACATGCGATAGAATGATAACTATTAACTGATCAGCCCAACTGTTGTTATCATTAATCAACTGTGGTTCAAAGTATCAATACACAAATTTTCTAACGAGGCTATATATAATACAAAATTCAAACAATGTGATGCAACACAGAGTTAGATCAGCAATAAAACTATTTAACGTCTAAAATATTATCGTTTCGTTGTAAGAAAGTTACAAAGTACAATAAATAGCAAGAAAAGATATAATGAAATAAATTTTTAGTGCAAAATATAACGTCCTTTTTTAAACAACTTTAATCATTACATTACATTTTTAAATCAAAATTACATTTATTTCGTAAGTTAATTTACACTTAATTTATTCCATTTTCAGTAATTGTTATGTGCCAAAGCAGTATACCGAAGTACTTAGCACATTAATACAATCAGTGTATAGTTATATTATAGCATATAGCTTATACGCTTGAATAAATACTAAATTAGCTATTTGTTGATAATTATGATCGCACCTTGTATACGCCAAAGAGGCGACCTCTGTCAGGACCGAAAGGGAATAATGGAGTATGCGCATTGTGTGGATCGATGATGAAATATTGTTTCTATATGCGTGAAGTTTGGATTGCCACTGCCGAATAAATCTATCTAGAGTTCTAGACCCATTTTGTTTGATCTGTTAATTACTATGTATATGGATTATTTACTTTTGTGTTGGGGCTACTCTACAGATATTCTACAAGGTTCGGGATTTTGAGTATTACTAAAACTTCCTAATTCTTTTCAATAAAGTCTTCATGCGATTCATTTCAATTGTTTAATACTTTTCAACAAAGTCAATACTTTTAATGCAAAGTATAATATAAAGTATAAAATATAATATACAAAGTATAACGCCGGTTAAATAAGTTGAAATAACAACGCACAAATCTGCGGTGCAGAAAATTAGTTTTAATTTCAATTTCTTTATTTGTTAAGCTTCTTCTAAATCTAAGTATTTCAGAGTTATGTTAACATCGAGTGAATCTTTTAATTACGCACTATCGTCCACTTTTACTGAGCGGTCAACAACCCCATCAACAAATGAATCCATCAACCCATCAAGACATCAACTCATCAACAAATCAATCCATCAACTCATCAACAAATTAATCCATCAACTCATCAACAAATCAATTCATCAACTCATCAACCCATCAAGAAATCAACCCGTCAAGAAATTAACAGATAGCAACCCAATCAACAAATCAATTCATCAACGCATCAACAAATCAATCCATCAACCCGCCAACAAATTAATCCATCAGCCCATCAACCCGTCAATACAAATCATGTCTCCTGAAGAATTGTAAATATTGTACAGTTTTTAATTATTCAAATAGAAAATGTTTGACTCAGTGGAGTATACTAGATAAGATAATGACGATAATTATTGCTGTGAGAAAAACATATCATCAGATCGTTCTGAAGTTTAGCAAACTCTGTCAAAATAATTTAAATATAAAATATTTATATAATAATGGAAAAACTAAATGGATGCGTAAACGAGAAAGGGAGCAAGGGATGAAGTAGGCTCTTAAACATAATTTACACATATTTTATAAAATATACATTTACAACAAAAATATAAAATAAATATACGTACAACACAGAAAATAAATACAATAAAACATGTACTCAAAGCAAATCACGAGTTACACTAAAAGATTCAAATAAAGACTCGCCGGTCTAATGAGTCTCACTTAAAATGCAATGTTTCAATTCAGCAAGATATTTAATAAACATCAAATTATAAATAACAACAAAATTTAAAACATCTAACTAAATCCAACACCGGGAAACTAATACTTTCATAAAATATTGTCAATATTTAGTTCACAACGTTCATCAATATCCATATGCGGTAGATATATCTAAATAGATTGCTTCTGTTTTCAGATATATTAATGAAGTTTACTAAACACCTAGATTTTACATGTGTTCCTGAATTCATGTATTGTTTTATTTTCGTTATACAATGGTGACTATCGTTGAATTGTTGAGAAAGGCTCATTCCACAGCATGACAAATTTAAATTATTTTTATTTTCCTGTATTTTGAAATAATGTTTAGGCATAATTGTTTAAAATTAACTAAACTATAAATCGACATAAGAAATATTGAGCAGTATTTCTATATTATATTACTATCATATTTTTATACTGAATTTTGTTCTTCTGTCTTTCAGTCAATAGGAGAGACCGACTAGAGCGACTTGTCTTAAAGATTCATAGCAAGAATATCTGAAGATGACAATCTGAAGGCGTCCTAATAGCTCCTTGCAAGACTTCAGATGATTTATTGAGAAATTGTTGATCTACTTTGGTATCTTATCTACTCAGCAGGTCCACCTTGAAATATTTAAAATAAATAAGTAAATTTTCATTACATAACGTCTATTCAATTTTTGCAGTAACTAGATTTTTTATAATAACTAGTTTATCATAAACTTATAAGATAAATTAAATTAAATATTTCCTCCGTAATAGATTTAAATACTTTTAAAAGGAAGTTTTCATTGGATTGGAGGCTAATGGAGAAATTTTAACAAGAAATTATTAAATTTGTGTATAAATTGAAGTAATGTAAGAGTTATGAAGTCTCTTAGAAAGAGCAAAAAATCGAGTTTATTTATCTTAAAAATGGTAACATTTGAATTGGTATTTTGCACATTACAATGTATTATAACTCCCAATGACTAATAATATATTAAATACAATCAGATTTCTCATTTTTGTAGAAACCTGTAATTACATAGTGATATTAAAATAAAACTTGGCAGGCCTACAATTAGAAGTCGATTTATGCCGGTATGCAAGATCCAAAGATTTTTCACATTTTTGCTAGCAGACCCTATTTATAGAAATTTTGTCATTTTATCATAATATTATTGGGTCAATTTCTATAAATAGGGTCAGAATGTTTGCAAAATAATTAAACGTTAGCAAAAATAATTTAAAATCTTAAGTTTGGATCTTGCATACCGGCATTAGTCTTTAACAGACTGGCAAAATGCTGTGTTTGGGTATCAAACACAAATACTATAGCACATATCAGAAATCTTTAAAATAGAGAAAATAGATTAGTCACGATTCACAGATTTATATGAATATGTGACTAGCATATGAATATTGCTCTCTAAAAAATTCAAAAGACCTGTAAAAAATCAATGTCAAAGTAATAAAATACACTTATAATGCGAGAATCAATATAAGTAAATACTGTTAACTGAAAATGTAAATGTAATCAATATTTGATGCAATACTGTATTTTATTATCAAAATAATAATATAACTTGAATTCAATAGAATTATTATTTTTAGATAGTTTTACCAAACGATAACATAATGTATACACATTTATATTGATTATATAGGCCTTATATAGTCTTTGCTTTGAAAACAATACCTTGACAATAAGCCTGCGGTCTATATATTCCATTATTGTTTTTCTGTAAAGTCCAATTGCACTTAGTTCCTTGGTTACACTGCGATCCCTACAACAATAACGTTATTGCTAAACTTAGAAGAGTATTATAGGATTCCTGAGAGTCTTTTTAACTAATTTGAGATGTAGGCCTATATGTTTGCTGGTTAAAATGTGTAAGGCTCATAATTTCAAAAAAGAACTTAAAACCTTTATTTAATGCACTTTTTTGTGCTGAAGCACTTCAACTAAATGAAATTGAGTAACGAGGTCAACATAGTAAACATACCCCTAATTGATTTTTTGTTAAACGAATGAGTGAAAATTAACAAGCCAATGATCGTTATTGTCATCACGAACTTCATAGTCTTGTCTCACTACAAATCATGAATATCTACCTTGCAAGGATCATAACAGTCGCAGGTCTCGCATCCTTCAGGACCCATTGAGATGTACTCATTGTCAGGACAAGGGCTACACATAGGAGTAGGACAGCTACTCGCTTTCATATTACCTGAAATAATCCATTTTATGTCATATAAGTTTTTATGCAAATGATTCAACATTTAATTTTTGTTTAATACGAGAACAGATTGACTGGTATAATAATGCAATAATTTACATTTACATTTCTAATCATGTATTAATTACATGTAATAATTTAATGTGAAATTGAGTTAAGCTGAAATTACACAAATGTTCACATGAGCGTATTCAATAAACTTGAAGGCACCGGTAGGCCTACTGAACTAGGTATCGTGCCAAATGTTGAGAAAACTAGGATATACACTATAATATAAAATACATGTAATTGGGAAACGAATCTGAACTTGCAAATCAACTTTACGAAAAGTCTGTATAGAGAGTTGTAACGGAATTGTTCTTATAATACCAGACAATTGGATGATTTATCCTGGCTTTAACTTTTATTATAAAATTTTATTTTATCGTAAATTGTTTAGTTTTATATAAAGATTTTCAGAATTTTTAAATATGTTTTCCTGACATGTTTTCTGCTTTTCTGTCGTTTCACGCATGTCGCTTCATTATTTATTTGTCAACAATAACATGACACGTTTATACATTTTGTAATTATTTCATATTTATAAAAAAGTTTGTTATATACCAATTGTATTGATTACGGCTTATACTTGCAGAAAAGCCATATGACACGCCTACAATTAATATTTAAGGCCATGAGACTCGTCATGCAATAGTAAGCAATTATAGTATGCAAAGTAGGCCTTGAATACAAAATAATATCACACATGGTCGTTTCGTGCTGTCATTGTATTCACACAATATATGATTGTTGGCCTTTTTGTATTTTTTTATGTTTTTATATCTGCAATACTGAAGACTTAGTGTACACTGTACAATTGTACATGGCGCCACATATTACAATACTACTAACGAAAGTCAGTCACTGTAAGACAGTACATTTGTGCATAATTTTAAAAAAAATCAAAAAAGGTTATACGAAAATTTCTTCTATTGACATTAGCAAATTTAATATAGTTTGAAAGATATGTTGTTAATAACTTTATGTAAAAAATTTCAATGTCGAATGAATTTATTCTAAAGTGGTCCACTTTAAATTTGTGTTTACGTATTGCACTTATATATACAGAGACCGTATATAATTAGGCAGGATTTTCAGTGTCATCGATCGCACTTTGCATATAGTTGCAATCAGATAATCTTTTAATTCTACATAAACACTCTAGCTATTAGTTAGACATACCTGGCTGCTGAGTTTGGGCGGGTGTTAATCTTCTCGGGGGGGTCGGTAACAATGTTCCCCCGTGCGCTCCACCAATCACTGACAATACAATCAGAGTGAATAATAATACAGTGCTCAGAGTCTCCATTGTTATCTTAAATTTGCTTTATATCGCAAGACAGGCCTCTACAATGACTCTACAATCTACAATGACATGTACACAGTGACGTGTGAAATATCTCTAATTGGATGTAATTCAATAAATTGAAATAATTAAATTGAAATATAAATTAATAAAATTTGTAGTGGCATGTAAATTAAAATTAAATGTTATAAAAATCGCCTTTTGAAGATCTCAATATAACGTAAAGTACTAAGATTCGTCTAATTTAATGAAACCAAAAATTTGAAACTACTTTGCCATAAATTTAAATTGATAATACATTGTCTTAACAAATATGTATAATGTTGCATATTTATTAAAACTACAATTTATATATTTTATAATTTATATAATATTATAGCGATTGTTTCATATTATTGCGTCATATTCTGTGCATTTCTAGGTTTTAATTTTTCGCAGCTATCAGCTAGCTGACTTTTGCGTCTATATTTGTGCTACAGTTATTTCATTTGAGCACTGATTTCTGCGAGTATAACTTATTGTAGGCTATTTTTCATTTGAGCTACATTTATATTTGAAATCGCTGTTTTTCAGTGACATAAAAGTTCAGATACAGTCAGGCAATAATTCAGAAATATTAATCTTCGTAATCATTGCTGCATTGGGGGTGAACTCAACTCTCCTGCTGGGGACCTCGCCAAAAGGAATCTCGCCTACTGGAAACCCAAACACTAGAAATCTTGCCTTCTGGGAATCCCTCTAACTGAAAATCTCTGCTACTGTATTTTCATTTCCTACTATTGTAGGAGATGAAAATAAAATAACATTTATTTATAGAATAAGATTTTGCTTCAGCATTCTTTTAATAATAATGAGTTTTAAAAAAATTCACTACGAGAACATTAAATTAATAAATTAACTTAAAAAATGTTAACTAAAGATATGTACATTTTATAAACAAATCTTATTTTTAAAAGTTATATTTTTTAATTATTCTGATTCTTGCACTTCTGTTGCACTTCTTGGGCTGGTTTCTAATTAATAGTTTATATAAAAAAAATCTACTCACTAAACTGGTTATTTTTAATAGAATTTCTTAGTGTAAGAGGTAATATTATATTTTGTGTTCGTTTATCTGCTCTCAAATCATCCGTCACCTTATTTATAATATACTTTTACTGTAACAGTGTACGGCGAAATTCCTAATACGCGAGATCCCTAGCAGGAGAGATCCCCAGTACGAGAGATTTCGGGGGACGGACATTCTCCCCCCGGACAATTCCCCCCCCGAACATTTTTCCCCCGGACAGTTCCCCCTTCCCACCCATTATATAATATATAAACATAACAAAAAAGTATGAACTTACTTTTTTTTATAAATTTTTCAGGAAGACAATGCAAGCAAACCAATTGAGTAATTTAGTAATTAGTAATTTAGCAATTACTAATTAATAAATTTCAGTTTTCTAATTAATTTCAATTAAGGTTAAGACTTATAATTGTATATTTATAAGGAAAATGAAGTAGAGAATTATTTATCGTCTATAAAACATTATTGTATTACCTGAATAAAACAATAATTTTTATTAACTTTTAACTATAACTATTTAACTATTTAACCATAAACTGTTTTATAAACTATTAACTTTTTTTTTTACTTCTTCTACTATGTATTTTTTGTATATTTATTTTATTAGAAATTGTCTTATGAAATAATTTATACTGTAAATTCTATATTTATTTTGTAATGTCAATTTGCATTGCTATATTTTGTTAATAAACTATTATAATATATTTATTTAATTAATTATACAAAGGTATAAATACAAATTTATCAGTTTCAGTAATTGTAACCTGACATTATCAATTAATTAGAATTAAACTGAAGTTAAAATTGATGATAATTTTTATAATTCTTTAATTTTTAATTAAAAATTAGTTTTTAATTTACATAATTTGTAATTAAAAATTACTGAGTAATGAAATGCAATAATTTTTCGACGAACAGTGTTATCTATTATAATAAATCTAATTAGTTTTTTTTTAATTTTTAAAGTTAAGGAATTGTAAAAAGTTATTTTATTTTTCAGATAATACAATATTTTATACTGAGCAAATAAATAATTATCTACTTTATTTTCCTTATAAATATACAATTATAAGACTTAACCTTAAAAGAAACTAATTAGAAAACTGAAACTAACTGCTAAATTACTAATTACTAAAGTACTCAATTGGTCTATCTGTATTATCTTCCTAATTAATTTATAAAAAAAAACAATATATAAAAAGGGGGACGAAATGTCCGGGGGGAAATGTCCGCCTCTGAAAAGGGGGGGAAATGTCCGGGGGGGGAAATGTCCTACACTCGAGATTCCGTATGCGAGATTTGTGTAGGCGATATTCCCATTAGGCGGGTTGACTCGAATTCGAACTCTGTCTTAATACTGATTAATACTTATTTACTACAGTATATGTTGGCTGCTGCAGATTTGGCTATAAAATTATACTAGGATACATGTATCCTAGTATAATTTAAACTTGGTATTTTATACTCAATAATTGTGACTAGTACATTTATAGAAAATTATGTCTATTATTGATTTTGTGAAACTGTTAAATCATTTCAATCATACAGCAATTGCTGATTTATAAGACCATTTTTTGTTTAATATGATTGCATAGAAAGAACGTATAATTATATTAATTTAGATGATCAATTTTGGTGAAATTATAATCAATTTTTTGTAATCAATTTCTTGAAATCCTGATAACGATTAACTTTTAAAAAAGCAGGGACGGGGTGGCGTAGTGGGGCACAGCCCCCCTTTCCTTAAAAGGAAATTTTTCACCTGGACTCTTGGAGAAAGTTTTTCGCCTTGGGTGAGGAGGGGGGGGGGGAAAGTTTGAAAGATTACAAGAGTTAAAGGTCATCTTGAAAAGCTAATATTTCCTCCCCCCAATTTCGACGAACAGTAATTAAGCATAGGCGTTTGAAAACGGCAGACTGCGAATATGGAGATAAAAACATTTATTTCTTAAAAAGGTCGTCCGATAAAATGTGTCTTTTGTTCTTTTACCTACCCCCCTCCCTCTCAAAAAGTCGTTTCGGCGCCTCTGAAATATATAAAATATATATCAACTTATCTACCTTCATCAATAAGAATATGAGAAGTTTCTAGTGTTATAAGCGAGCAAAAACCATCATTTAAAAATGAAATATAAAAATTGAAAAATATAAAAAGATAATTGAAAAATATGAAAAGATAAGTATTTATGAAAGATCGTATAAAAATTAAATCAGCTATAAATCTGCTTTTAAGTGCATTTTACGAAATAATTACGTCAATTGTTTTTTTGTGTTTTACAAAGAATGACGATTTCTGAAAGTCTCGTATATTTTGTATAAACACATTTCCTCTATCTCGTCATTGACGTCGTTTAACAAAGGTATAAAAATAATTATATGGCTATAATTATTCTACGTAAGCCAACGTAATCATAACTGTTATAGCAAGTCTAATCGCAGCAATTATGATGATCAATCTCCTTTTTATTTTACTGACAAATTTCAATCACGATGTATAAATA
>JAQIXG010006565.1:0-10192 GCA_034700105.1 Oconnorella tubifera
TATATGACATCCCGAATATAATGCAGCAGAGACAACAGAAAAAGCAGTAAAGCATCAACTAAGACTAGAAGAAGCACATAGAGTTACTTTCGCTATTATAAAAATAATGCATCTAGAAACTAGTAAACAATAGCATATACAATTATTTTAAATTTATTTAAACTAGAAAACTGTGGCTTATTGTTATAAATACTTATTTACAATTAAAATAAAGTAAATAATTCTGAACTGAACACTTATAAATATAACAACTTATGTAATAAAATTCAACTACAGTAGCGCAATGAAGGGTTGTAGGGGGCAATTTGGAAGACAATTGCTTCCAAAAAGCTAATTTGAGATTTTTTAGCCTATACGAGATTTTTCGCAGTTACATTTTTGATTCTTTAGCTACAAAAGTTATAGACGTTCTTAAAAGTTTTTCTATCAACTACAAGCAACAAAACCTAGGCTAAATATTAAATGTTATCACTGGATAACATTTAATGTCTGATTTTGCCCCTCATCCCTCTCTTTCACTAAAGCTGTGGAAGCGCCACTGTTTACACATTATCACACTCAACAGCATAGATTGGTCAATAAAATAATAAGACTAATAAGAATAATAACACCAATAAAAGTAAAATTACTAGCAGGCTACAATTGAAAAACAATTATGGTTAATAAATAATAATAATGCGAAGAATAGAACATCGTTGACTAAAATATCACTGAGAAATAAACTACGAAATAAAATATAGCAGCAACAAATTATTCTATTTAAATTACTCTTTGAAAGCTAAAAGTAATTAAATTTAAAAATAAAATTAAAGTGAAATAGCTGTTTACACATGAGAAATAAAATGAACACATTTTCAACGAGATTTTTAACAAATAAACAAATAATATACTGTATCGTTTATAAATATAAACGCAATAAATTTGAACAAAATCAACAAATTTAAATCCATAAAGCAGTATTACAACACAATATTCGTAAAAATATTAAAAATAGGAAGACGTATCATCTTTTGAGCACTTTCTAGTATTATCAAAATAGAAATAGTAAAACTATAAAGTTACAGAGACTAGCGTATTAAAAAACAAAAATATAAGCCTATAATGGCGTACACACGTAAAATGTTAATAATTTTAGTCGATTACTAAATCACTGATGACCTAAAGATGAAAATTTAGGGAACAAATTACTGGTCAAATCTTAACAAACTAAGAAATAAATGAACACAATGAGAATAATAAAAGTATATATAAATAGACAATAATTGAATGCAGATTTACTAAAGAGCACCTAATTTGAAACTGCAGACAAAAATATTGAACACAAATAATATCATAGACATTTTAATAAAGCTTAGCAGCGCCAACATGTTTTCTTAAATAACTTCACTCGATCTAAGTTCACTTATAACTTATTCTTATCTTGCCTCATTCTAATAAAATAATGTTAAAATATTATATATATATAACTTAATAAATAAAAATTTAGTGCATTTACTTGACAACATATTTTTAAAAAATTTGTGGCACTACGGTAATTCATAATATTTGATTAATTTTAAAATATCTTGGTCTTTTCATGTGTGCTGATGTAATCAAAGTGATGACTGATATATGAGTGAAATCAATGAATGAAGTGATGAGTGAAATCAATGAATGAAGTGATATCAAGTGACGTTTGGTTTCCTAGATTCAGATTCTTTCAACAGCTTCATTTCATTTTCTGCGTCGTCACCGGATATATTAGAGAAACGTGAATGTCTGCAAAATCAAATTTATAATATTTAAAGTTTTGATATATGTTCAATTTTAGTACAATGTAAAAAGTCAATGTTTAAAGTTTGTTGCTTAATGTTATACAGTAACTGATAAGATATAAAATATTGAAAATCTCAAGTTTGTAACGATATCATTACATCACGAATCAGTAAAGATATACCATGAAATGTGTCAAGATATAATAAAAAAGAAAGTATAATTATATGAAATATATTAAACGAACACTCGCAAATTAAAAATGTTCACACCGTAAGAGTGCTTAAACAAAAGTTCACAAACTTTTGTGTAACTAAAGTAGTTATAATTCGTAATTACGATAATGCTTAATTTTAAAAGTAAGTAAAATCAACTGTGCAGATTATTTTAATCTATTACATATAGTACAGCTTTGAATGTTTTCAAAATTTCACCTCAGATCAAATGGATTTTACAACCAGCAAAAAACGTCAAAATAATGAAAAAAATGACATATTAAAAGCACTTTCATAAGCAAATAAAGCGTAAACTGTCAAGTAAAAAACTAATATAAAAGGAAATTAAAAATACTTTATGTTAATTAAAACAAAATTATTAAGGCAGCATCAAGCGATGAGATCGAATAAAACGACATAAAATTAAATAAACGACATTAAATGAGATAAAATTTAATAAAAATAAAACTATACAAAAAAATCAAAATCTCATGCAACAAGCAAAAATGAAATAAAACATTACTTGTCAGCTGTTGCACCAGTAGGTAATGAACTACCGGACTGAATACTTAGACTAATAAAAAAAAGTTTTGATAAATACCAAATAAATGCACAAAAAAATACTTTATTTAAAGCACACAAGTTGCGAGTGATAACTGAATTAAAAAATGTTAACAACAACTTGTAATTAAATTAAAAATAGATATAAATACTATTAAAACATTAACTGGATCCGTCTTAACCCAAACCAAAACTCAGTTTTAACCTCTAATTAATCTCCCATAACTATTTTGTAACATCCCAAAGTAGCTACTCATTACAAAAACAAATCGAAACTAAACAACAATATATTTACAATAAAACCAAATAAATAAAATACCTATTTATCTTGCGTTGATAATATAAGATGGTGATGACAAGAACGATGATGAACGCTACTGTAGCGATACAGATGAGAACAGTCATTACAATCACACTGACACTAGACATCCAGCGAAACTGACAGACAGGCAGAGTGGCAACTGTCCAATTAGAAGCTGTACACAAAGAAAATATTTGAATTAAAATATGTTTCAGGAATACTTTAAATAATATTAAAACACCGGCAAAACAGAAAGAAAAAGTACTTTTTTCTACAGGAAAACCATTTTTTGCACTAAAAAAGCGGCCAAATAAATTAATAAATTTCAGTATCAAATACTTTGAAACCTCTATCGACTAAATATAAGCTTTACTTGATAAAGAGGTTAATGTAAGTGATATTGAACTGATAGGTTAAAGATTTGATTCTTGGTCCTATAATTTGCAATTTTGCTGCACCCTTTCTCGATATTCAAAATGTGAAAATATTACATCATTGCGTTATTTATACAGGTAATCAACATGCCAGTAGAGTCCAATCTTTATACTCATTGCAGCCTTAAGAAGGCTCGATAGAGAAGAGACTAGATCACTGCACTAGAACGTAACGCTAGCGGGCCAATGACCTCTATAGCGGGTCAATGACTTCTACAGCGGGTCAATGAACTCTAAGCGGGTCAACGACTTCTATAGCGGGTCAATGAAATATATAAAGGGTCAATGACCTCTAAAGCGGGTCAATGACCTCTACATCGGGTCAATGAACTGTTTAGCGGGTCAATGACTCTATAGCGGGTCAATGACCTCTATAGCAAGTCAATGACCTCTATAGCAGGTCAATGACCTCCATAGCGGGTCAATTACCTCTGTAGAGGGTAGAGCTTTAGCGATTTTGACTTTTGATTTCACATTTAGCCGATTGTGCCAATTTTGAGAACTGCCGATTGTGCTAATTGTGAAGCCGATTGTGGCGGCCGATTACCGATTGTTCTCATAATCGGCACAATTGTGAATGTTGCCGATTAATCTGTAAAGCACTAGGCGACAGGCCCAGGTTTGAATCCCAAATAGCTAAGTATCTCTCTAGACATCTTTCGTATAATGTATACAATAATCCAGACGTTAAGCATAACTTATATCTTTCATCATATCACTCACAAACACTTAATTAAGAAGTGTTAATAAATTTGACATTAATTAACATTTTACCATTGAAAACATAAACACTTCCAGCCATAAGCTGTAAAGATCAATCCTTAACATAAATCTTAACATTTTATGTTAAGATTTATGCCCGACTTAATATTTAGGTAAAACATTTAACAATTAGCTAGACTTACGTAGAACTGTAACATTAATGACGCAATAATCCGTATAATTAGCCAATCTACTGGAAACCACGCATTTATAAATCCCAGAACTTTCCGGATATAGCGCAACAAACGACACCGTCCTTCTTACGACGCTGACACTATCGGATGTCATACTAGACAGCTCACTGTGATCTTGGTGCCACGCAATGTGCCAGTTTGGCACATGCCCGCCGTATGACACGGAGCAGTTGAGAGAAGTTAACTCACCGGCATCAACAGCTAACTCTTTATTAGAACAAGCAACGCCATCTGTGTACAAATAAAAGTTCCACTCTTAAATAGAATTCATATTTGACTTTACACAAGTTTAAAATATTTAAATATATTTCGATTAAGATTATAAAACTGAGGACTTTAATAAAAGCACGAGGTTTTTTTGATCATTTAAGCATTCATTTTTGTAATTATTTTATACTTCTGTGGCCCTTAGGGCTGATATTACGGGCTCCATGACATGAAAAATTCAACAAGACACTGTGAGACCCACAAACTGTGTGCTAAAACGGCCCCAACAAATCGGCCCCGACTATTAATTCTTAGGGTGACAGTTGGGTCATGATTTGGATTAAGGTTAGAATTGTAGTTAGGATTAGTACCACAGTAAAATTTAGAGTTATTTAAGATTATTAAATGAATGTCAGAGGTCGTTTTGTTTTTGAGTTAATGCATTCAGAGCCGTTTTGTCTGCTTACCATTATTGTTATTATTCTTAAATATTAACAGTTAAATGAAAAACATCATATTATAATTATAAAACTAACCAGTCACAGTTAACTCAGCAGTATAATTAGTCAATCCCGACACTTCACACATATAACTTCCTCCATCCAGCCAATCAGCACGCTTCAAATACAAACTATACTGTCCCCTGATTTCAAACTTATTTGAATCAAACTTAACCGTTTCGATTGACTTAGAAGGGGGCGACATAAATATTCGCCTGTATCCTGTAGATGTGGCAGTTTTTAACCACCATGTTAAACTATCCCCCTCGGAGAAACCTGTAACTAGACAGTCGAGTAGAATTCCGTTGTTTAGTTTAACGACAGAATCTTTTGGTGACTTTGTGACGAATATACGAGCTGCTTGGTACGCTGGATTAGAAAAAAAAGAAGAAATATTTGTATTTAATATAAATACAAATTTAATACAAATGAATAGAAAGCAATAGGTTTCTATAAGATGAAGGATCGAAACAAGACATTATTCAGATGCAATTTAAATAAGCAATTCATCTGAAAGACACCAGGATGCATAGATGATAGCAAAATTAGATAATAACGCATATAGCATAATGCTTTATCTGACAAAACACCTGATCAACACAGTGATTAGCTCAATGAAATGACAGAGTAAGATAACTAAGGAATGAACTTTTAGTACTTGACATTTTCTTCATTATTTTATTTTTCTTTTATATCAGTTTTTATTCCAGTCAAAAATTAAAAATTAAAACATTCAAAAATTAAAAAATGTCTTGGGAAACTGTCCCAAAAGTTCCCAACACTGCGGCCGCATTTCCTAAAGATTAATCTGTTTAATCCTCAATGAAATTACTGCAACAAATTTGTTTTGCACACAAACTTTAAATAAAAAATAGCATGAAATAATATTATTCAACCAATCACAACATAATATCATATTATTCAACCAATCACAACATAGTATCATATTATTCAACCAATCACAACATAATAACTAAACCTTACGTTGCATGATAATCTTCTCGCTAACTTTTCCCAGAACATTCTCCGCTGAACATTTGTACTCCCCGTAATCTAAATCCACCACACTTCTAATCAACAATCCCAAACTGTACTCATATCTTCCAACACTCCACTCGTGTGTACTGTACTTATTATCGTCCACTAACTGTACTTCGTTTCTGCTCCAGTACAGTTTCGCGGCGGGGTTGATAGAAACAAAGCAGGTGAGAAGCGTTTCTGAGTCTTTCTGCACGTTAATAACTCGATAAGGTACGGATATTTCAGGAGAAACTAATAAGAAAAAAACACGTTTTTTTAAAAAATATGTTTCAAGTGTTGTTTAAACTGTTTTCATAATCAGTTTTTATCTTGTTTTCATACTATTTATATCTTGTATGTGTTGTATTTTATATGTTGTATTTTAAAAATATGTTTAAACTACATTTACACTGTTATTATATTCGGTACGATCTCAGCAGCAAAACTTGATGGTCTCAAAAAATATCACTGCCTTGCTGCACCCTTTGTATATTATTATCATATAATTATAATATGATAAATAAAAAAACCAATAAAAAATAACTAAATATAACTACAATTAATATACGTTATTTGTATTAAAAAGTATCATCACAATTAGAAAAGTTCTGTTTTCTTACAAGATATATCCACACTAATATTAGCCGGCCAAGACGGAGCAATGCCATTGTCAGCCAGACATTCGTAAATACCGGCATTCGATTTTGTAACTGACGCTAAATTATACTTCTCACCAGTAGCCTTTAAATCTAAACAAACAAATAAATATTTACAATATTGCTAAGTACATAATTTGATTAAATTTACTGTTTAGAAAATAAGAAACATTTTCGTCAGTTTTTAAAAAGTAATGTTCTAAAATATTTCCCCAGCTGTATCATATATGCGTAAATTGATACGCATATATGATACAGGATGTATATCAACTAACATAAATCTAAGATATAGCGTAGCATTTATATCAGCTAATATAAATAGCTATTTAAAGTAAGATGCAAGTTGTCAAAAATAAAGAGAGTATTTTGTACCTATTTTCTGCCCAGTAAAAGTATGATGATACCATTTGATACTGGGAGAAGGAACTCCGCTAAATGTACACGTTATGACAACAGAGCCACCAGTGTTCACCTTCTGTTCTGGTGATTTCTGAAGCAACTTGGGTGCCTCTGAAAAATTTTCCTTACTTACAAAAGCTTGGACGCAAAGTGGTATGAGGGGTGAAATCAAAACTTAAAGCTCTCAGTTAGAGTCCAGGATGGCATAAGATATTACACTAACTTGCTGCATCCTTTAACAAGGTGTGCATTTAACAGCTATATCTTTAACATCATTGATACAGTCTAGATGTTAAGCTTAAATTAACTTGTATAAATCATTCCACTTGTTAACTTTAAAAAAGTATTTTTAAATACACTTTTATATCATACAATTTAGTAAGAATTCAGCATTTGTTACAAAAAATTTAATATACAGTACTTAGTCTTCGATGAAAATTAATAGATTTTACATCAGGCTAAAACTACACAAAGGAATATATTCAAACCTTGTTGATATATATTATAATTTAAAGGAAAAAATTCAAATTCTATTGATACATATTATCATTTACCTTGTAACTATAAAATTTGTGCCAATATAAACATAAAGTAAATGAAAAACTGACCGACAACCACAAGATTGACTGCTCGAGTGATAACATTATTTCCTGTCATGAATAACTTGCACGTATACACTCCCTTGTCCGACTGTTTCACTTCCTTTATTTCTAGATTCCATTCCCCCGTGTAAGTATCGCTTATATAATATCTCCGATCATCGTATACTTTGTAATTTTCTGATAAATCCGTCTGTAGGGGGTCCAGCCATCGAACAAAAATCTGATAAAAAAGTATATTCAGTATTACTAGATACTAACGAAAGGAATGCAAAGATAATAGAACTTTGGATTGTTTATAGTAGTGATGATTTAGTGAAATGAAATTATTGAAAATAGACTTTATGTCCAAATATATAGTTAAAACAATGCCAAGGATAATAGGGATAATACGTGTAGCTCTCAAGTTAATGATGCGGGTTCAATTCCTAGTGATGGTACATTTGTGATTTGACTCAGCCGTCCATCTATCTGGGATAAGAGCATTTGCTTATGAGGCTACAGAACGATAAGTTCAGTGAAACAGTGAAATCATCAATGTCCAAAACAACTAAATTTAATGAGATTAATTTATCCATGTTGGCTTGAAAGTCATTGAGCTTACTCAGAATACACCATAACTAATTATGCATAATTATCGTATCATAGTACTGACATGTTCGTAATAGTAATAATTATATAACTCATCAATGATTTAATTAGACTGCACATTGAAATTTGTTCTTACATTATTATCTTTGATATCAGTGGAGCAAGGTAGCTTAGCTTTCTCTCCCAGTCGTCCCATTATTGTGATATCAGCGCAAAATGCTAAATGAGGAAATTCTGAAAAATAAGTTTATACTGTAAATTGTAAATGACACTGTTGTCATTAATACAAAGTCATTGTCAAAAAGTCATTTTATTATATCATTCCAGAAATGAAGAATCACCTACAATAACAGAATGAGTCAGTAATCAATCAATCAACAACCACCCAGTAAAATAAACCAACCAACCAATCAATCAATTAATCAATCAATCAATAAATTAACCAATCCAAAAATAAATCAATCATCATGAAAGTCAATAATATTGCAAGTTCAGCACTTATCCCAATAAATAAAATACTCTTGTAAACAATAAAATAAATAAAATTAAATACCAATATAATAAATATATAAACTACCATCAATGATATATAATCCCAGAATACAGATGATAAGCTTTTGCGAGCCTACGATTGCCATCTTATTGAACAGTTTCATCACAACCAAACAACTATCATCATGGGTTCATCTTTAGATCAAATCTATCCACTTTATTAGTTCTAAAAGAAGTGGTCTGGATAGGCTACACGTCAATGTTATTTGTGAGAAATAGCACTCTTTAAAGTCGAGTAACTAAATTGACACAATGTGGTGTGTTGATCAGATTTCTGTAATGCCAATCATCCTAACCCACTTTACTCATCAAATTTTTATGTAAATATCATAGGCAAATAAATCTGCGTGTAAGGAAAAGATCGATGTTGTTTAAAAGTTATAATCTTTATCTGGTTCAAAGTTAATAGTAGATCATGCTAACGATTAACTTAGCATGTAATTACACTATAATATAGGATTACAATATAATATAATCAATATGTAATTATAATTAATATATTATTAAATGCTGATAAAAGAATATTAATATTACAAAAATTCCCACATGGTCTAGTGGTTAGAATGCCAGCCTCTCACGTTGGTGGCCCGGGTTTGATCCCTGGTGTGGGAACATTATTAACACTGGTTGTTTACAAATCTTAACTTAAGAAAGTTAAGTTAGTTAAGACATAGGCCTACTCGTAAATCATTTAAAACAATAATTATAATATAATGCATCCTGGCAAATTAATTATACTATTAAGTAGATATAAATTGACGTAAATAAACTTATACTTAACTTGTACACTTATAATAATATTATTAAATAAATTATTGAATAACTTAATAACACATTTAATAAGAAATAATAATTTTAACAACATAATTATTTATATTTTATATAATTATTTATTTTATAATAAATAATTATATTTTATATAATTATTTATATTTTATATTTAATTATCCTATTTACATTAATGTATTAAAATATTCTCATTTAAATTAAACCAAATTATGTATTATTTACATATTTATTAATTAATAACTTGTACATTGGTTAACTATTATTATAACATTTAAATAATATAATGATTATCATTGTACAAACGACCAATAAAACTGAACAATAAAAAACTTAACTAATAGCAATATCAGTAATATACAATGATAAATATTGAAAGTTATTAGATATAAGATTAACAAAATACAATTTTAAACAATACAGTCTTTTTCACTGAATTCACTCTACCGAAATCATAATAAGATAATAATAATAAGATTGGACATTGCCCCGCTGGCAATGTCCCCATCACCGCCAAAGCATTGCAGCGCTGAATGGCAATGTCCAATCTTTGTCTCAGATATGCGGTAGATCTGAGATCTCCTGTGAGTCTTGAGATCCGACTGCCAATATCAGCACAAATATCAAGTGCACTGGGCCCCCAAGTTCCCAGAGTCTCTATAG
>JAQIXG010006566.1:0-10192 GCA_034700105.1 Oconnorella tubifera
TTGTTTATAGATTTTATAACTTGCCCACCGCTACAGAGTTTCATTTGAAATATTGTTTTTTAGCAGCCCTGTATGTAAATGATAATTTATTTGATTTTCAGTCTGTTAAATTTTGCTTGTTTGTGTGCGATTGCATTTCTGAAATAAACGCACAAAACTAAATAAAAATGTATAAAATACAATGTGTTCTATTTATTGTATAAAAGTGCAAAGTTTATTTATTTTAGTAATTTTAATTTATTGGCTTTAAAATTCATTTTCATTTGTAACATTATTGCGCATCAATAATTATATCTACTCGCAAATCTTTATTTTGCAGTTAGTGAGAAAACTTGTATCATTCGCTCAACTTATTAAGATGTATTCTGTCAATTAAATAACACTCATTATTATTGCGTTAATATTTCTTGTTATTAAAGTTTCATATTTTAATATGGCACTTAACGATATTGGGGGGGGGGGTTGTGAAAACAAATTGCAAGGGGGGGTCATTCACAACCGGGAGAAATAGTTACACATATTTTTTCAGTTATAACTTTGGTTTTTATTAGACGCACACCTTTTTAAAACACGCTGTCTGCTGGATTTAAACTGACTGCTTGAGCGAATTGACGATGGATACTGATAACGAATAATAAGGAGATTATATTTTGCGGCTAATAACAAGAAATCACTGGCCTGTTCAATGAATATAGAATATAATTAGAATTAATTTAGAATTACAAAAGTAATCTAGTTATTTTGTTCGAATACTACAAGGAGTAGCGCGCACGGAAATTTTTCTGGAGAGGGGCTCAAAAAGTTTATATGGAGGGTTAATCAATCATTAAACTTTCTGAAGAGCTTTATTAGTAAGACACAGATTGTTAAATATATACACAGACCTTCGCTTCAAAAATACATGCCAATTTTTTTTATCGAAACCTCTGGGGACGGGGAGTTGGGGCCCCCCTGCGTGCGCTACTGACTTTAATTGGAAATATCGATGACTAATTGTTTATCGTAATTCTACATAAAGCTTAACTTCTGTGAAAAAAACACTTAATTTTAATAAATAGCATAAGTTACATTTAAGTTTTTTTGTTAAAAACATGAAAAAGACGTCGAAAGTCACACATTTAATATGTTACTGGAGTTTGCTATTGCTTCATCAATGTCTTCTTGTACAGGTAAATGAATTTTTTTATATATAACCCTTTCTGATAATGACCGTTTATTTAATTTATCACAATATAATTTATTTCGCTTTTAAACAAATTAACATGAACTGCATTGTACTTTTATAACTAGACCTACAGCATTGAAATAGCATACTATAATAGGTCTTATATAGCTTTGCTTACCAAGTTTACAACAGAAATTATTTCATAGGTAGCCTATTTCAAATTTTCACCCAACTAAAAGACTAATATAAATCAACACAAGAGTTCACAGATGTATTTACAAGTTTAGACTCGATTCAAAAGTTTTCTTCATTTTTTTTATTCGCCGCAGGAAACAATCTTTTTAGATAATTAGACGAAGAAAAAACAAATCTGGATTTAATAATAACTCGTTGAGATCGAGAATCTTTCAAGCAGATCTCATAAACAGCTGATTACACACATTCAACCGACTAATGGCTCGCACACGACTTGTTTTTCATCAATATATATATAAACTTTTTTAACTTTCTAAGTATTTTACACTTTTTTGCTTTATTTCAAATAAAACAAAAAGACATACTCATTCATTCATTACACATTTATTCATTACACATTCACATAAATTTTCAGAACTATGTTGTTATATAATTGAATTAAGCATTTCATGCGTATAATTGTACACATTAACAACTAAAGATACAATAACTGTTAGCTTATGTAATTTCACTTATTGTAAATTTCACTATTTAGTTGCACAGATAAATATTATAAAACACTTTAATAAATGTTATTTATTTTGATAACATTTATTTTGACTTCAATTTACCGACAAGTGAAACGCTATGGTCTATCTGTCAAACTCAATTAAACACTTAACAGGCCTACTCTATCTGCTGAATCAATTTCCATTCCATGCGTATCCTTATAACATTGCTCTGGGATCGAATCTCAGACCTTCTGATCTTAAACCAGTCGACTGACAATGCATCAGCTTCTTCAAGTTAATAGCGACCAGATGTGCAGACTGCCGACTAGACGTCTGAATGCATGCGTGTTTGACGTCTGAATGCGTGCGTGTTTGATCTCGTATTAATTCCAATGTCTGTTGCAGTAGATCGAAAGTGAGAGAATGAAAGATAAAGAGAGAAAAAAAGAAAAAACTAAAAAACTACACAGTGGTTAAGTATTTTCTAAGGTTACTGTTAAAAGTTACTTTAACAAGATAAAATCTTACTAAAGTAACTTTTAACAGTTACTACTCTAAACATTCTAATTTCAATTAAAAACATTATGCTCTTCTGTCTTAAATGCAGTAGGTCATGAAAACAATATTGAAAGAACTCACACGTAATCTGATGATCTTTTTTCACGCCTCAATATTTCCAAATTATTAAAATTCAGTTCCTATTGATGGGTAACCTTTCGATATGTTTCAACAGCTGTACAATGTAGGCCTACTTATAACAAATTAAATCTGATTTGTGTTCATTCATGTCACATTTGGCACACGTGCGTGAAATTAAAAAACATTCATTTTACAAAAATGTTCCATTGGCAAATTATTCAGCTAAGTAGGTCTTTGTACATTGAACAAAATCAAACTCGAGTCTTACTCAGGAAATTACTTAATCTGTGAAATAATTTCTTTTTATACATATCTAATATAAGTAATCTAATTAAATAAGCATATATGTTTATAGGCCTATAGTAAATGGATACTAAAATATATAATAAATAATATTATAAATAATAAAATAAGCATATATAATTAAGCTCAATATAATGTTAATTTCGATGCAATAATTTGAAATCAAAATACAATATTTAAATCAAAGTTAATGGTTGTTTGTCTTAGGTGATTGGTTTCGTCATAGAACACGATGATGACGTCATGGACTCTGAGGAAGGAATGACGTCATGGGAAGATATGACTGAATGTAGTCGGACGTGCGGCGGGGGCGTGCAGTACGTCCAAAGTTGTCATAAAACTAGGTCAGTCGTAAAATGATGTTACGTAGCATCAGCATCAGAATAAATGAACAGTCAAAATAATTATGTAATTAAGTGGTGTTCAGATATTGGTGTTTCAAATATAGATTTAGATGTCTCAAAACACTAGTTAACATATTTCAAATTTATTATTGGTGTATCAAAATAGTAGCCTAATATATTATTAATTAGGCTATATATTAAATTTAATAACAGCCGAAACACGTTATAAACTACTAACGTTTTGAGACATCACAATATATAATTGAAACACCAATATTATTATCAAAACACTAATAATAGCGGTGTATACTTGCTTCATTTAGTTAGATTTTAAAATTTTATATTTTCTCTGACGCCTAATTGTAATATTGTGACTTCTAAAAATTGCTCAGACAATATTTTATTGCTTTGATTGATTTTATATTTTACTGATTGAATGATTTTGCACAGTATAATGTAAATAAATGTGAATTCCATAATTATTATATTACACTATTCGGTTGTTTAAAAAAGGTGTGGCTATATTTTTATTATTTAAAGTAATTTAAATATTAATATGTTTTCAGCGCCAGCGGCGATCCACTTTGTACTAGATTAGAAAACTCTCAAGTTTCATGTAACACTGAGGTTTGCATTTGCTTTATTTATTATAAATATATTTGATGTCAAATAAATCTAGCGTTCAATTTAATTGAATGTCTCAGTTATAGCGAAGTAGATTAATGCCTAAGGCTTTGAATTGAGGTTAGAATTATTACATTCAGTTAAATTTTTATTTGATAGAACGCCAGGCAATTAATTAAACATTTTTACTTGGCATTATGTTTCAGCGCTTCTATACATTATACAACAGTTTTAGCGTCTACTTTTGTATTAAACTGTACCTGGCAAATAAATGTAACCTGAAACACTGCTATTGATTTATAAAATAAGTTATTGGGTTAATTAAAGGTGTTCAGTTCAGTGCATTCACATTCTGACTTGATTACAGATGATAATAATATAATAACTAAGCCGATGTACCAATTAATTTAAATAAATTCACATGTTATAAATATCTGGTCCCAATGTGTAAATAATGTGAAAAGTAACTGTGTAATTTGTTAAATACCATGGTTTCGTTTAAAATCAAGCAGTTCAACAGTCATACAGTCATTTTTACACTTATAAAAGTAGAAAATAATGGAATAGGCTTATTCTATGAATTTAAAGGGCGTTTTCTTCAATTATACAACCACAACAGATCCATACTAATTTATCTTTGATATAATCTGTTCATTTTAAACACCACAATATCGCGTTTCATTATAAATATTTGATCTGCCTCTGGCTAGTCCACAATCTTTTATTTATAGTAACTCGGGTTAGGGTTATCCGTTTGACCTCGTAATTGATAGATTGATGATTTGTTAAGAGATCTCTCGCGCAACCTCAATAATAGGATGATTTCAATTTTTGAATTGAGCACATTTTTTATTTAATTATACAATTTTCCTAATGTTGAGCAGAGAAATCAAAAATATTTAGCATTTTTTTTAGTAGGCCTCTTTCAATGCTTGGGGTTACTGTACTTTTATAATAGTATATATACTCTGACATCTATAGTACTGTGGTACATAATTTCTACCATTGATTGTGGTCATTTTGATGTATTTATAATTATTTTGATTCAGAGTTGTTTCAAAAATAACTGTGACCACTTTATCTATTAATTTACTTCTCATAATTAAAAGGCATTATTGAACCTAATACAGCGACTAAAACAATAATATTTAGAATCATCTAAAGGTTTGAGGTTGATTTGGAGAAGATTTATTCGTTTATTCAACATTTTTGTCCTGACAGGGTTGCCCAAAAGAAAGCAGAGATTTTAGATCAGTTCAATGCGACAACTTTAATACTCAAGAGTTCAATGGAACTTTCTATACTTGGGAACCATACTATGATCCTAGTCTGTATATGTTATCTAATTTCTTAATCTTTTATTTGAAAATATATATCACACTGATATTGCTATTTAATCTTTTTGCTGTGGATTAAAGTGAGCTATTTATAATGCCTTAAAATTATTTATATTGTTTTAATGTATTTATTGTCTTCATTTATATTTGAACTTTATTTTTCTGACAGAATTTGCAGCAAAATTGGTAAATTTTGTATATTTTGTTTCCTGTGTTTTAATTAGTAATATAATAGTTTATGGAGTTGCATAGCTTTTAGTAGCAGACTTATTTTTCTATTAAAATAATCTGCTCGGAATCTAACCTTATTAGTTCAACATGTGGCGTATGATAAATGAACACACTTGCTCCACCTGGCGAATCATAAGTCAGTAGCACTAACTAATTCCCGCGCTTAGTTTACTAACTAAAAGCAGACTGCAAACTTAACCCAAATTAATACCTGGATGCGGTGTTTCCACTAGTTAAGTAAATACAAACTATTGCCAGGTAGTCCAGCTTTTGGTGTATTGCTTTACTGTTCTATAATTTATCTGGTGTCAATTGCTGAGTCAATTTTGAAATGATTTGAATATATTTACAATACTTTGAAACTGTTATATGACTTCAAGTAGAATCCATATTCAGTGCTAGAATTTGTCTATATACAGTTCATATTATGGTAGTTACTAATATAAAAGTATCTTACACATTTGAAAAACTTTCTCATAACTTTGTAAGTAAAATATTAGTTAAAACTTACAGATTAAATAATACAGAGTGGAAACTCTTGGTTAAATTCTATCTAACCCAGATTGTACCATGGCTGATCTACTTCAGTCACTTTAAAGCATCGTTTCCACTCATCATCCCTTAGTCTAAGTTTAGTCAATTTATTGAGTAAGCGTTAAGTTGTTTTAGATGGAAAACTCATTGAAGTCGAGAGGGTGGGGGAGAGGTAACGGGAGGGGTGGGGGAAATATTGAAATTCATTGTTGAGGGAAAGCTTGGAATATATTCAACACCAATCTAATGGAGAAAAGTTTGATGTTATTTCTTTGAGTATAAATTGTAATTATTTAGGATCTTATTTTTGGTTGTGACAGGTTTTGTGGGTAGAGAAAGTTGTGAGTTATACTGCAGCGCCGTGGGACATGATTTCTATTATAAACATTCGACTAAAGTCATTGATGGGACGTCATGCGATCCATTTCAACAAGGCATTTGTGTGGATGGAGCTTGCAAAGTACACACCTTTTTATCATCATCAAAACTACATAAATTTTTAAAAACGGAAACTACATTACTGCCAATGATATTTCTTGTGAATGCAATTTTAATGCTGTTATATTTATAACATTAAAATTAGTAAATTTTAACATTTTTAGATGTTATTTAATTGCTTAAGATTATATTAAATAATAAGAATAAAATGAAATATTAATAAGTATTCTAAATTATTTAAAGGTGATTTTATGTGATTTCTCAGTCTGTCGGTTGTGATAAGAAGTTGGGATCATCTTTAAGATTTGATGAATGTATGATTTGTGGGGGGGATGGGAGAGGGTGTAAGCAATTACAAGGAACGCTTGAAACCAATCAAATGAAAACAGGTTAGAGACTCAATAAATAATCAAAATAAACAATTTATTTATACGTGGAAATATATAATTGTGGTGTTCATAAGAATTCTTTATACATATAAATGTGTAAAGTTTTGTATTAGAATTAATATTGCGCTAATTGATATGTTTAATTTCAATAAAATTGTTTTCATTACTCTTGTACAATTCAATGATGACGCTTTGTTATTACAATAAATAATCATATTTATTTTATTTCTTAACTGAATAATTATTGTATTTTATTTATTTTAAATCAGGTTATAATGATCTAATAACTCTGCCTGCTGGATCTACTGCAATTATTCTACAGGAAGACGCTCCAAGCAAAAACTACATGGGTAGTATTATTTACATGTACTTAGTGCAGCATGTAACATTACATATAGTATGTTCAGTTATTAATGAAATATTACCACAGAAAAAAAGGTGTTGAATTGTTTTATAATCAAATGATAATACTTTCTCTCATTGTTTAATAATTTATAATGATAATAATTATCTATACTCTTTAGAACATTTTAGAAATTCTAATTACTAGAATTAAATCGTGACTTGTATGATACTTATAATATTATTGAAATTTTATTTTATTGAGTGGCTGTGTTTTCATTTTTCTATTTATTTTCTCAGAAAAAAGGATAATCTTGAATTTTTTGAAAGTTTATTAAATGACTTTTAACTTGAATGTTTCAGCTATCAAGGATCGCCACGGACTGTATCATTTAAACGGAGACTTTGTGATCAGTCCGGATGTCATTAAGTTAATCAGTGGAACTTATTTTGCTTATAAGACCTTGCAAGATGGTCGACATCGTCTAACAGCAAATGGACCTCTCAAATATCCTCTACATGTCGAAGTATTTACTTCATTTTATTATATATAAGAAATACTTTACTAATAATATGTCAGGGCTCGCTAGAAAAGTTGCTAGAGCGCTGGATTCGAAATCTATAGGTCCAGGTTTGAATCTTGAACAGCTCACGATTTTCTCTAATTAGCTGCACCCTTTAGTAAGACGCTTAAATTTACAGCTGTGTCTGAGACATTGTTTGTATAATACGGTAATCCATGATGTTAAACGTAACTTTAATATGCTATATGTGTATTTGGTAACTTAACTTTATATTGATCTTTATACATTGAGAATTATCAAAGTAATAATATTATTTTATCAATTAAACAATAAATATATCAGACAAAGCGATACATTTATAAACTACTAAATTTTCTATAATATGTTTCGATTCATCAGTTATTATTTTTATAATATGAAGCTTTATTTCGCCACTAAGTCAGGTCAACACACACATAAATAATAATAAAAAGAAATAATAATTTCATTATTGGTTTACCCTCTCAAATAAATTGAACTTTTTTGAATAAATAATATTTTATGTTTTTTTATTTTTTAGGTTTTAAGACAGCCTGGTCACAGTCCAAGTATTACCTATCAGCTTTCAGTTTTACTGGATCATAATAAAAACTCGCACGTCATTGGCCAGACAGATAATATACCTTATCCGATTGGTTCGCATCAGTCACGTGATATAGCGCATGACATGCAGAACATTGAAAATACAGCGCGGTATATTAATATAGTTTTTTGCCTTAGATAAAAAAGTGGAGGGGGGGCATGACATCATTATACCTTCTTTCAGTATTATCATAAGTTTCTGTAACAATTGTTTTATAATTCTGCGTTTTATTACAACATTTAAATGGTAATAAAATTAATCGTTTAAGCTTTAAATGCAATACTTTAAATTATACAGTATTATAATGGTTACATTTTTTTATAGTTGGACAGCTGAGGGGTGGGAGGGGTGTTCGTCCACGTGCGAGGGGGGTGTGAGACAAAGACGAGTCACGTGTGAGGAGCATTTCAAGGTCGTTCCGGACTCGAGGTGTTTGACCCCTAGGCCTGAGGCCCTTCAAGGTTGCAATGCGGGGGTGAGGTGTGCGGGGTGTATAGACTGCGGGGAGGGGCAAGTGGCCGAGTGGATAACGTCTAGTTGGACTGGGGTTAGGATTCTACCAACATATAGTTATTGATTAATTAGGCATAGCATTATTTATACAAAAAATTAAACACATTGTGCGCATTGTAAAATTACTGTAGATATTATTATTTTTTATTCTGTACATTTGATAAGATATATTGTAAGTTTTATATCTATTTCAGTGCGTGCAATGCACTGATAAAGTAGAAACGCGTCAAGTATTTTGCAGCGGTAAAAAAGGTGTCCTATATCATGAAACTTTATGTGACGTTAACCATAAACCTGTCACTGAAAGAAATTGTGAAACTAAACCGAGTTGCAACTTAAAGGCGCAATGGCATGCAACTGAATGGTTACAGGTAGATTTTCTATCTCTCTCTATCTCTCTCTGTCTTTCTCTCTCTCTTCTCTCTGTTTAAATTTAATTTTAGCAAAATTTTGCAAAATATTTTAATCTCTCTGCTCGTTTTTATTATAAACCTGTGAAAATATTGCTATAAATGCTATTTATTTTACTTATATATTAGTAAGGCTTTCCAAAACTTTACTAAGTTCACACTCAATAAGTCTGTATTTGGTATGAAACTAAAATTGTAATTAAATGTGTTTTTAAATTATTCTAAATCGACACCTTTTTTCAGTGTTCTTCTTCATGCGGTACTGGTATACAAAAACGTAATGTATTCTGCGCTATGCACGAAACGTCACATACTTTAAGAGTTCTGCCACCTGGTGATTGCAATCAAATTAATCGAATGGAATCACAGAGATCTTGTCATGGACTTTGTGAATCTATCTGGCTTGTTGGTCCATTCACAGAGGTTTGTATTTCACTAATGAAAAGGTGTGCATTTTTATATCTTATTACTTTACAAAAAATTCTTTTAAACTGTAATAGTAATTAATTTCTGCTTTATTTAATGTATTAATTTTATTATTAAAACCCCAAATACATTTAATATAAAAATAGACAGTTTATCATAATAAAAGCAATGTAAAAGTTTATATAAATACAGAAAGTTAATAATAATGTAGTTTAATTTAGATTGTAAGGTTTTAGGTTCGAATCCTGAATTTGTTTGTTTATTTAATAAACAGTGCAGTGTTACATGTGGAGGAGGACTGAGACAAAGACAAGTGCTTTGTCTGTCTAGTGGCAATGTCGTTGATTCTATGAAATGTTCAAAACTTCCTAGACCAATTCAATCTGAAATATGCAATGAACATTTGTGTGCTTTACAAGGTAGTTTTATTCATAAAATCTTTAGGGGAGGGGGGTGTTATCTAATATTTGCTATCAGTTTTCTTAATTATTGACTTTTGAGTGTTCACCTATTCCTATATTCTGTTATTCTTTTATATAATAAAAATATATAATATAATTATATAATATAATTTCTATTCTTTCTTTTAACTTTCTATATCATAATGCTACAGTGTGCGCCAAAAAACAATAAACCCCTAGCGACTTTGCGATAACTAAGCCAAA
>JAQIXG010006567.1:0-10191 GCA_034700105.1 Oconnorella tubifera
TGCTGCACGTTTGCAAGATATCGCGAGAGCAATGTCGCAAACAACAACAGCATTTAACTAATGATACAGGCTGACAAGTGCAGCCTGAATCAAATAGATCACTTTTTACTGCGCCTGAATCTGATAGACTTTGTACCCGTACTGGTACTGGACCTGAATCAACTAGATTTTGTACTGCGCCTGAATCAGTTACATTCTGTAATAAACCTGAATCAGGTATACTTTGTAGTGTGCCTGAACCAGTTAAGCTTTGTACAGTGCCTGAATCAGAGCAATTTTTTAACATGCCTGAATCAGAGGCACTTGTAACTTTAGTCTCAAAATGCCTTGACCTAGAATCAGGTTCTCTTTGACCTAATAGCCTGGGATAGGCTGGAGATGAATCAAGCGTTCCTATTGGTCGAAGGGTAGAAGGGGGAGGGCCAGTATAAGGGGGAGGGCCAGTAGAAGGGGGAGGGCCAGGTGAAGGGGTAGGGCCAGGTGAAGGGCCCCGGGGCTGGTCTAGGCCTTCTGTCACTTGATGACGACGTTTTAATCTTAAATTTAACTGTCAGAGAAAAAAATAGCAAGAAATTACAATAATAAAAATGCAAAATAAAAATGCAAAATAAAAATAATAAAAATGCAAAATAAAAATAATAAAAATGCAAAATAAAAATGCAAAATAAAAATGCAAAATAAAAATAATAAAAATAATAAAAATGCAAAATAAAAATAATAAAAATGCAAAATAAAAATAATAAAAATGCAAAATAAAAATAATCTACATGCAGAAAGAATCTACTACCAGAAGAGAACAAATGTCTAAAAATTTGATAAAGCAAAAAATAAAAATAAATGAGCGCTAACCCTAATCCTGTCCACACTGGAGCGAGAGAAAGAGCTGTCTGTAGGCAATACTTTTACTGGGCTAGTCACTGCCCACTCATTTCTAGATTCTTCTTCTTCTTCATCATCATCCTCATCATCGTCTTCATCATCGTCTTCATCATCATGTTTCTTACTACGTTGTTCCACTAAGTCAGGCACTTCTAGTCTACCGTGAACTTTGACCTCAGGATAACCTTTCATCTCTTTATAATCTTCATCATAACCTTTGACCTTTTTGTAACCCCTGAGATTATTATGGTCATAACCTTTGACCTCATTATAATCCTCCGACCAATCATAAGATTTTGTGTCATAAGTTGCCACATCATTGCCATTGCTTGCCAGCACGGCAACTCGGCTATCAGTAGAATCTGGCAAGTGACCGAGCCGTTCATTTGACTCTGTTATATCATGGCACTGGTATCGCTGAGTGCCGTTATCGTGTCGTTGAATGTCATTGCTGTGTTGTTTAGTGCCACTAGCCGCTTGCATGACGGCTAGTAGCCGTTGATGCCATGTTATCTGTCGCTCATCATGACTCAAAGAGTTGGCACTATGTCTCTGCATTCCCATATCAACTCTCTAGGGTTAGAATTAGGGTTAAGGGTTAAAGTTAAGGTTAAGTTCATCAACTAGTCAAGTATATAAACTTAACCCTAATTCTATGGGTTAGAATTAGGGTTAAGATACGAGTCATTCAATTATAAGATAAAACAAGTAGGATCAAAGTTGCAACCCTACATTGTTTACAGTTAAAAAAGAATTCAAAGTAAATAAAGAAAAACTGATTTGAAAATCTGTAAAGTGCTCAACTAACGTCACATCAGCACAAAAATGTCAACATTTTCAAAATTAACCAAAGATTACACTTTAAGTTAATTGAAAAAGTTACTGACAATAAACAATACTTAACTTTATGCCAACATTAAATAAAGAAATAAAATGATTGTGTTTAAAGTAAACAGAGTCGACACCTAGCGAATGTCGTTTAATTAAACAAAGAAATGAACGAGACAGAATTTTATCTCAGACTTATATAACAACAGACTATTTACATTTCCAAGCAAAACACTTGAGAAAGGTGTCTGCAGCGCGGTCTGGCTTTCTAACAAGCCCCGCCCCTATAGCCCAGTGGCATATATGCATACAAATTAATTTTAACCAAGAGGCGGAGCTTGTTAAAACCAGACCTCGCTGGAAACGCTTGTGATAAACAAAGGCCTATAAATTATAACATGAAACAAAAGGTTTATCAGGTTTAATTAAACACGATCTTGTTTCTCATTCTCTCTTCCCTTTAATACAGATATATACAGCTGTGGTTTCAAACCGGTGACCTCAGATTCCAAGAAATGTTCTCTAATCATTGCATCACTAACATTTTTATAAGTTATATCCAGCGACACGAGGGGGATTATTTTCAAAGGGGGGGGGAGTAAAATAATGTTTATTTTCTAAAAAATACAGAGGGGCGGAGCGGGGGGGGGGGACACATTACAAATACAAAATTGAGGGTACATATGAAAAAAACGATTTAGTTTAAATTTTATTTTAAAAATATTATTTCAGAAATTTCAATTGAGAAAAATATGGGAATGCTCCCACCACCCCCCTCCCCCCTCTTAATATATTTTCTTATCAGAATAACATTGGACTAATTTCAGAAAACAGTAAATATAGATAGAGTAGTTAAACAATGGGTTTCTAGGTTAAATAAATATGTCAGCATTTTTATCATCTAGAATTTGACGTTTAACCAGCCCCCCCCTCCCTCCCCCCCACGTCATTTAAAACTAAAGAATGTTTGGTAATATTTCATGAAAGCAATTATATGACTAAACATTCGGCATAACGTTAGGGGAACCTCCTAAATTCATTAACCGTCATAGATATTAGTCTAAAATCTCGCCTACCCTCCCTAATTCAGTGGCGGGCAATCCAGCTGCGGTATTTATTTTCTAATTTTGTACCCCCCCCTCACCTCTAATTTTCAGTTTTAATTTTTTTCAAAAACATGTTTTCATCAATAGAGGCTAAACTAACGATGGGGCACACTGCATTGATTCAGGTCAATGGAAGCAAGTATAGTTTCAAGACTAAATTTCTAAATCCCATCAAAAATAGATGGATATTTTTTTTAAAAGTTTGCGATTTTTGTACCACGCCAAGTTTATGTTACATTTAAAACTTAAAATTAGGAGTGAGGGGGGTATAAAAGTAAAATATAAATGCCTCAGCTGGATTTCCCGTCCCTGATTTAGGGGGGGTGGGGGTAAGCGAAATTTCAAATTATTATCGATGACGGTTAACAAATTCTAGGAGGGGTCCCCTAAAATGCAGTTATGCCAAACATTACAATACTTTTATATCACATAAATCGTCTGCATAAAGTGCAGATCGATCAGACACAAAAGACTGAATCAAATCTTAGAACCAGATCCGAGTTTATGCAGTACTTTAACCAAAGTAAATACCCGCTGCACCCTTTAGTACATCTAATAGTAATTCTTTACGTTTCATTTTCTCGTCCGCTCTGCAGTAAAAAAGTTAATATAGAAAAATAAAAGTTATTATTATTAATAAAAATAAATGAAATTTAAAATTTAAAAAACCATTGTCTTAATCATAAAGATGTAATAAATTCTAGTAAAAGCTTCGAATAGAATCTAATCAATATCATTTTATAATAATGTAATTAAATCCTACCGGATGTAGTTTTCATATTTAATCTCTGTTGGGCATAATTAGGCAATTAAATACAAATGGATTTAAATGAATTGATCCTTTGTTTTATCGCTCATCAAAATAGAGTTAGAATCATTAGACCCAACAAACAGTGATCATTAGGGGGAGGGGGACGGAGCCTTGATTAAACAATCATTTAAGTCGATTTAAATCTTATTTTTTCTGTTTGCATTAAGTATGCGATAGCTCGTTAATAACTGCATCACTTAATAATAATTAGTACGCGCTATTTAATCTAGTCTTAAAGTTTCAATTCTAACTTGCTTCTAGTTACTTCAAAGTGATAACCAATCCGTGAATCTCGCTCCACTAACAGTGTACTGTTCGCTAAAGTTGAGAATCGTTCAAATATGATTAAAAGCAAACATTGGCCCCATGCTTAGAATTATTTAAATGTTGTATATAATTAAGTATAAATAATATACTTGAATATTAAGGTACTTTATATTAAGTAGCTATATTTGCCTAAACATAAAGTTATAATGTAGTTTTTATGTCTAAATTTCATAGATATAAATGACATTGCACTCAGAATATTGTGTGTTAGTTGGAAAACTAATAGTTTGGTGGCCTTCGTCATTTAAATGATTGTAATAAAATCAATCAAGCAAATTTGTTTTTTTGCAGTTTTTACCTAAAAAATATGCAAGAACTTAATCATTAATATTGCATTAAAAACTGTCATAAATTAAATTGTAGGTTCGCTGTAGTCTAGATATGAAAATGTGCTCAAATTCAGCTAACAACTGAAATGGTAACTTTACTAAACTTCTGCCATCAAATGAGTTAGCTGCTAACAAGTAACTAATTCATTCTCATTCTATTTGTAAAACACACAGAGAAAACAAGACATTGTAATAAGATTTGTAAGTTTATTTTGATTAAAAACAGATCATGTTTAAATAATGGCAAATACATAGAACACAGTTAATGGTTAACTCCGATATATGAACACAATTAACCTTAAATATTATTTAACTAAATTAACCGCGTTAAATTAAATTATTGGAATATTTATAGATATACTATTGTATCCTTAACTGTAGTTAAGAGCGGATATTAACTAAGCCATAATTATAAATACTAATACAAGAAGATTATAAATATTAAGTTAAGTATAGCCCTAAATATTAATTAATTCACGTTTAATCCCGTAATTAAACTAAGATTAAACGCATAATCAAATAAAATCAGGATAGACAATGACCAAAAGTAAAAACTCAAACACAAAGCATAGTTAACACAACTAGCAATCTTGTCAATAGAGAAACAAGATAAATTAACCTTAAAAGTACAGAGTTAACGCCACAACAATTAACCATCAATACTCTCAGTTAACCTTTAACTTAACCATAAACCTTGCCTAGTTAACTCTTTGCTGCAGTCCACAAAGTTCATAATAATATTACAACTCAGTTTTTACAAGTCACTCATTCACTCGTCATCATCATCTTCCTCCTCCTCCTCCTCCTCCTCATCGCCATCATCATCATCTTCCTCCTCTTCTTGTTTTGCTTTCTTGGCGGCTGGCTTGGCTGCGGCCTTCCCCGTACCGCCCCCCTTCTTATATGCGGCCAATTCCTAACAAATAAAAAATATACAGAATTAGCGATAAATACATATAGAACATAATATATAGAAAGAGCATCAAACTTATTACCATTAAATTAATTTAAATATTTTATGAAATATATTCGTATTAAATAAAAAGTAAATTACAATTGCTTGGGGAAGAGGGAGGACAGACAAAAATCTCACAACCATTTTAAAGATCACAACATTCATTTAATAAAAGGATATCAAAAGATTTTTGTTATTTAACGTCACATCAGCACAAAACTTTTCATAGCTGAAATTAGTTCGCAACACGTTAGAAACCGGAAACACGTTAGAAACCGGAATATTTAAACGACATAATAAAGATCTGACTAAAATAAAACCCAATAAAGTAGCTAGATGCAAACCTTGGCATATCTTTCTTTATCTTTATTAGATAGTGCCTCAAACTTGGTCCTGTTGGTGCACCCCTCCCATCTCTTCCCCAGCTCCTTGGCCACGTCCCCCACGGTCCACTGGGGGTTCTTGGCCCTCACCTTCGGTCGTTCCTCATTGCAGAAACAGAAGAAAGCGGAACTGACAGAAAGAAGAAATGACAATTAGAGCGGGAAGATTGCTTTAGATGTTTAACTTAAAGAATAAAAGATGATTAATTAATAAAACAAGTGTAAGTTATAATAGAATGTAATTATACAAAGTTGTTGAATTAAAAGTCATACTAAAGGGTGCAACAAGTGATGGAGTATAAAGACTCTGATAGCTGTTAAATAACTAATCTTACTAAAGGGTGCAGCAAGACTTACAGCGCTCGTTTAGGTGCATTGGGGTCTTTCTTTTCTTTACGCTTCCTCTTTCCTGCCCCCTCTACGGGCGTGTAGTTAGCCATCTCTTTGTCATAGCGAGACTTGTCCTTGGCGGCCATGTCTTCAAATCTTTTCTTCTCCTTAGCATTCATTGCCTGCAACATATAGACAGTGTTAAAGCGTTATGTACCCTTCTACCACGGAGAGATGCGTTATGTATCCTTCTACCACGGATAGATGTATTATGTACCCTTTACCAAGCATACAAGCAGTATCTACTCTTTACCAAGCATAGACACGTTATGTACCCATCTACCAAGCATACACACAATATTACCAACTACTAAGTATAGACACATTATGTACCCTTCTACCAAGCATAAAAGCATTATGTACCCTTCTACTTAGCATTGACACGTCATGTACCCTTTTGTAAAGCATAGACAAGTTATATACCCTTCCACAAGTATTCAGGCACTATGTACCCTTCTACCAAGCATTCAGGCGCTATGTACCCTTCTGCCTAGAACGGAGGCATTATGTACCCTTCTACCAAGCACAACGCGTTATGTACACTTATACTAAACATAGACACATTATGTACCCTTCCATCAAGCATAGATGTGTTATGTACCCTTCTACCAAGCCTACAAGTTCTTGCACTTCCTAACTCATTTTATTGTTGGTAGTTAGATCGTTAACGTACAAACAAATATTAGAAAACCATGTGTTGATCAGACACACTAGTCATTTAGTCATTTCATTAATACTTTATCCTACTCCTGTATATATATTTATTATATTAATTTTGTCAAATTTATGTGAAATAAATGATATTATTTCGCCTCAAAGTCTAAAATAAGAAATAAAAATATGTTTAACTGAAACACCCCCCCCCCCTACCTTCCACTTCTCTCCACATTTCTTTGAGAAGTCAGACAGTACAATGGCGTCTGAAGGATTTTTCTTTTTGTGTTCGTCCCTGCACGTCTGGACGAAGCAGGTGTAGGCCGTCATCTTTCCCTTCGGCTTTCCCTCCTTCTTTCCCATCGCGTCTTATCTCGTGCAGTAAGGAAAAGTTGAAGGAGTTGCGTAAAAGTCGGCCCGGTCTGAAGTAAAACGTTAAATATTTAACTAAAGATAAAAGGATTACGTGTAGAAGCTGGTTCGACGGGAGGGAAGTTAAATATAGGATATTAATGTCAAATTGAAGATAAATTGAAGGTAAATAAGCAAAAAAAATAGTTTTTTAATATTAAAGCAAATATAAGCTCGCGTAAGTCAAAACGTGCAAACTATAGATATTATAAAAGCAAATACAAATTCATCAGAAGGTAACAATAAGCAAACAAAACGCTAAATAAAAGCATAAAGCTAAAAATTGCTTATTAGCCTAATAAGCAATATAACGCTAAATAGAAAGCATTACATCACGTTAATGAGTAATACATTAAAATTACAAACAAATATAAAAAGCAAAATAAAAGTTAAATACTAAGCCAAACGAAAAGCCAAAATAAGCCAAAATAAGCAGAAATAAATAAAAATAAGCCAAATTAAGCCCAAATAAGCCAAAAAGAACGTCTCTTCTCACTCTGCTTCAATAATAAACGAAGAAAGCAATTGATGCCTTGTTGGCTTTTTAAACGTGACGCCTTCTCCCATTGGTCACAACTTAGCGTCTCTCAATTCTGATTGGCTCGAAAAAGGTAAATAATCTAACTTGAAGCGTTACTATTGGACGAGACGTAGCGTCGTTCATTCTGATTGGTAAGTGATTTAAAAATAACCTAAGAGCCAATCAGGAGAGGGTTTGAGCCCGCAATTTTTGTTTGGCTTTGATGAGAGCTCCCAGAATAGACAATTAGGTTCGGACTTTGATCTAAAAAAAGAATTAAATTGTATTTTTTCATTTATTATCTAATAAATACATTTATTATCCAATAAATACATTTATTATCTAATAAATACATTTAATTATTATACATCAAGGAATGTATCATTTTGTGTATTTTTATATCTTTGATATAATAATTATATATATTATAATATGTATAAAATATTATATAATAATATTATATAATGCTATTTATTTTTTAGAAAGATGTTTTCTCTTTAGTTGTTAAGACTTATCTTTTATAATATTCTAAACATAATAACATTCATTTTGTAATCAATCTATTTGAGATTCATTTTTTAAAACATTGAAAGTAATTTCTATAAGTATTACGAGTAATAATTAATAATTACAAATATGTAAATTAGTTTCTTTATTTTGCTCGTCTTATTCTTTTGACCAGCAGTTGAGATAAGAGCACCCGCTCAAGGCCCAGCTACGCCAGCAGAGCGGCTGCTTAGCCCACAGCTACGCCAGCAGAGCACCTGCTCAGTGTCTCGCGGGCTAGTATTCTAGTAGCCCAGCAGCTAAGCTGTAGACTTTATTGGCTGAAATAGACGAGTGCCCCTTATTCTAACTGTTCTTATATAGTAGGCCCCCCTGTAGGCCTAGGCGATCTCTACTGGATAGATTCTTCTCTATTTAGGCCTAGCGATATTTTTGCTAATAGATTTAAGTAAAATATATATAATAATAATAATTACTAAATGTTAAATTACTATATTATAAACGGATGGATTTTATTATGGATTATTAGACTGATTTGATTATGGATTAATAGATTTCTGTTGGATTAATCTTTGTTGATGTGATTGAAATATAAGCGAACTGAGATTTAACGGTAAGTTTGATTGATTACTGGATAAAATGAACGACATTAAATATGCGATGATAGATTATAGTTTATAATAATAAAATACTGGATATTTAGTAAACAAATGAATGAATTATATGCTTTAATTATTCAGTTTAATCCTTCAATGTCTACTTTCTTCTACTGATCCTTTATTCTACAACCCTCTATGTACAGACAGACAGATTTCTATCAGACTATGTTTTCCTACATTGACACCTACCTAATGATTTATGCTAGGTCACTAGTATTAAAGAAATATAGATAGGTTTTATTCTGGTTCAGATAAATAGCATAGATAAGAGTGCGCGTGATAAGTGCGCACTTGTAGAAATAAGTGAAATATTTGCACTCATCTCATCTCAACGTTTTGCATTGACAATAAATTCTCTGCACGAGTGTCTCAGTTATTAATGTTACTACTTGTTTCATTGAATTCTAAATGATGTCAACATTCTAATAATAAATATAACTTCTGAAATATTTGTGTATTTTTTATTTATCAGAGAGAGTAGGGTTTAAATTAATTTCTTGCCCCAGTGATTTATTTTAGTGCAAATTTTACCATAAATTGCATGAAATCTGTTGTATATCACAGATTTTCACATAATGAATTATCTGTTTGTATATAAGCATGAATTACGATATTATACGAAAGTCTGTTTTATTTGGCGCAGATTTGAGTGCTTATATTATCACATGTTATCTCAGTCAGATAACTTGTGAAAGCTGCTTATGATTAAGAGCAGAAGTTAATGATAGTGCACTTCATTTAACATGTTTTATGTGTTATTATAAATGGTAGCTTGTTTTAGTCTGTCATGTATGTACACAATAAAATGCTGGTTAAAAAGTTGTCTTACTAAACAGTAAGTAATATTGTAATAGTAATACTGTAGTAATAGAGTAGCTATTATAAGTATATAGTAAGTCGAGCTGATGTGCCTTTTCTTTTTCGCTAATGCATCTAAAAGTGGATTGTTTGTTAAACTGACTTCTGGCTGTTTGTGTTGAAGAGTCTGTTTTAGGCAGCAGACTATGTACTGTAGTGAACTCTCAGACAGACAGACGGACAGAGAGAGAGAGAGAGAGAGAGAGAGAGATACAGACAGAGAGACAGGCAAAGATAGAGAATGAAAGAGAGAGAAGGATATGCCAGAGAGAAAAGAGAATTAGATAGAGAAGCAAGCAAACGAATAGACTCACACACAGACTAACAGAAAGACAGACAAGTGGACAGGAAGACAAACAGACAGACAGACAGAGAGACAGATGGGTTAAAGAGTTGCGGTCAATGTGGCCTTTGTTATCATATTTAGATTATAAGACGAGGTGGGGTGGGGCGGGTCTGCATTCAGTGGGGGTGGGGTGGTGGCTGGATTCAGTGGGGGGGTGATGGCTGGATTCATGGGTATGGTGGGGCACTGCTGAATTCAAGGGGGAAAGGCACGGGTGCAGTCATTTGG
>JAQIXG010006568.1:0-10190 GCA_034700105.1 Oconnorella tubifera
AAGCCAAGAAGTCAGAAAATGTGTCGCGATTTCTCATTGGACGGTTCTGTGTAAACTCCGCCCATTAAAACACAAACCTCAACAACAACATGAGGGGGGGATCATGGAACCCGCAGGATCAATGGTCCCTAGATCTTATCTAAATTTTGAATTTAAACATTTTTCGCAAAATTCATGAACTCTAGAGACCAATGTTATCAATAAAATTTGTACTCCAGTATGACTTTAACTCACGAAAGAAAGTTATTGAAAGTAGATTTTACAAAAATCCGACAAACTGCGATATTGTAAATAAGGTTATTATTTTGAGGGTTTATTATTGACAGTGAAATTACAAAGGATGGTTTCCTTGCCACGTGTTTGGATAACTTAGCAGAAGAAAGAAAAGCGCATTATACAGAGCCCTGCAGTAAGAAAATTATTCTATTTTATGATATTTTTATCATATAGGCCTAATATACTACTGTATGCATTTGAATCTTACTTGTGCAGAAAGCAAAATGATAATTTTTAAATCAAAAATAATTAATTGTGTTACTACTGTTACTACTACTTTAGAGCCGCTACCGAATGGAGGCTTGCATCCTTTGGTCAAATACATCGTAGAGAATTCACAGAACGTGTTGTGCGTGCGAGACGCCTTGGAACGTATGAACGTGTTGAAAAGCACGAGCAAGTCAGCCGCGGTGCCACTAGAGGCGTCCAAGAAGCAAGCGGTCATCAGGGCAGTTATGTCCTTTGTTAACAGCGAGGAAGTGGTAGTGCAAGGACTGAAGTTTATAGGAACGCAGATGATAGCTGGTTGGTTTTAACTTTGTCCTTTTGACTAACGTAATGGTATTGGAATAATATTAGCGTTAGTAGTATTTATTTTCAAGCCTAGGGTATAAATATACAGAAATATATGACAAAATTATGTAATGAAGTTACCTTAAAGATCGATTGACGACTTATGTATTTTTTAAATCCTATATAATCTTATAGATTTCATTTCAATGGATTTCATTTATCGATTTTAATCTTTATTTGTATGTCTATTTCAAAAGGCGAATATGATTATTATAATTCACTGGAGACACTCACACTTGTTTGTGAAGCCATGAAGGTAGGCCTAGTCTTTTAAATTATTATTGTATTAAATTGTTCTGTTTTTCTGAAAATTAATAACATTAACAACATCGCGGGTAATTATCAACGTGAACATGATATTTGTATTGAGCACTACTAATAATTACTGCAGCTGCACTCAGTTATTCCAGCTATTAAAATTATTTATTTACTTATTGTATGTGTGTTTTCTTTACAACAGATTCACACGACGTCTGTCGAAGTTCAACGACACGGTTCATTCATTCTCATGATTTCTGCTGTAAATGGTAACTCTATCAATACTTCAGTACTGTCGTTTCATTAAGCTTTAAACTAACAGAGCGCAAAAAATATCTTATAGTATTTTATAGTTATATTTATAGTATACGTCTGTATGGAATGAAACAGTACTAATTCTCCTTGAGTTAGCAATATATAAAATAAGCCTAAAAGAAGGTAGCTTTTCATATAATTACCATTCATGTTTTGTAAATGATTATGCATAGATTACTAAGTATTCATCAGAATGCAGTTTTAGATAATGAATAATTTATCACTTATTATTGTTTTCTACGCAAAGTATGACTATTTTGTTGCTCCTATAGAGCAGTGTTTTGAAGATATGTACAATCTACTCGCTGTTACTTATCTACTGAAGGCAATACGACAATTTCCTGACAATGTTTCTCTATGTACGAGTTGTGTGAACGCTTTATGGAGTCTCATTCTGTACGGTTTGTATCAATATTATCGACCAACAATCACTGCAACTGTTTTGTATGTTGTTCAAACTTATTTTTAATTAAAGTCGCGTTCACTGCGAGTAGTTTGAACAAAATTAAGCGTTATTAAACAGACTGAATTGCAGAAATTTAAATAAGTTTCTATTAAGAACGATCTGATAGAAAAATATGGCATTACCGAACTGCTAATGCGTAAATAGAACAAACGCTAGGTTAAAAAGCTTTGAAATTTGGTAGTTTTAATGCGTTATATTTTTACGTAAAGTCCATGCAAAAAGATTGCTCATTTAGTATTTTATATTTTTCACTTATTTTTATATTTTTAGAAGGAAACTCTCAGCTTTTCACTGACAACAATGGGGTGGAAGACATCGTTCAGCTGATGATCGCGAATCTTCATATGGCAGAATTGTTTCAATCCAGCTGTGCTCTGTTACTTGGTGCTACCATGCAAGGTATTCAAATACAGCGACTTCATACTTCTTATAACATATCTGCAAAGCTATTTCTATCAAGCTTATGTTTATTTAACAGTAGATATATTCTTTATATCAGATAAAGCCTGTATCTTGTCATAATTTGAAGACGTTTTCAGTCTTATTACAATATAATTTCAGATCAGAATCTGGCTGTGATGAATAAAAAGAATTGTGTTGGACTTATCCTTGATGGTGTTATAATGCATGGGTCTAATTCAAAAGTTGTTCGTTATGGCTGCTTGGCCTTAGCGGCCATTGTACAGGCTGACGGTAAGCCTATGATGTAATTCTATATTATCATCTACATTTTAAAAGATAAATAATCAGTTAATGAATATAGCGATGTGCTTATTTAAGACAAATTTAAATATACTGTATATGCGATATTTATAAATTATACCAGTTTTAATGTATTTAGTTAAGTTGATAAAACTCAGTTGTAAATAGAAACATTTCGAAATGTTCAACATTATTGGTTGAAGATTCAACGATTCAGTTTACTACATTCTTTAGCATTACGTTTCTTTGTCATGCGTTTACTTCTTTAATAATATTCATAAACTGATATTTAAAATAATAACAAATGTGTTATACAGAACTTAGAGTATATATACTTAATGTTTTTTAAAATAACAATTAATATGTTACAGAACTTAGAGTACACTTAAATATTTTCTCATTTCAATGCAACTAATTGTGTAGAAGAAAATGCTTACCGCGTTCTTTCAAATTCCTACAACGGTCGTGAAATGAAAGGCATCCTAGAGATCCTGGACATTTACACGATGCATAGAGACAACTACCCGGCTGTCAGCAGCATTTGTTCGTTCCTAGCTGAACTGGCTGAATACGGTATAAGAAATGATCTGCTGCAAATCTAATGTCCTTCCCATTGATTTATTTAATAATCCTAACTCTAACCAATTGTGAACTTATTCTAAAACTAACTTCAATCATAAACTTAACTCAAACACTCATATAAGCCTAGAAACGGAATCCAGGTTTTGTAAGAGATTTACACTGGAGTTTTACTGCAGAATTTAATATAAGATGATATAATTTCATACGAGTTGTTACTAATGCGTTGAATTGAAATAAAATATTAATAAAACCAGACATCACTGGTCCAGTGTTTTTTAAATTCGATTTTTAATTCTTTTTAATTAGATTTTGCAAAATGCATAAAGTGTAATAAGTGTAGCTTATTTTCACTGTTATTTATTTTTAGACGAGATAGCCTCTGAGATGAAATACATGAAAATAAATGAAATGATTTTATCTGAAGTTCTCAAGAATTACTGTGACAATGCGGTATTGTTTATAATTTTCACAATAATTTTGATTTATATTTCATTCTAATCTTTCTCATCTATAGTATAAGTGGATAGTAGATGCAATTATCTATTATTATTATAACTTGTAGCATCCTTTAGTAAAGCGCTTAAATTGACAGCTACGTATGTGACATCGTTTGGTAATCCAGGACACTAAACTTAACTAAATTATTTTTTAAATTTATACAGGATACGGTTCTAGTGTGCGAGAAAGCTAAACAGAAGATAGAAGGTAGACAGTTGAAATAGGTCAACTGCTAAGCCAATCAGCTGAATCGTCCTTGCGTAATCTATCCCAGTGATGTCTTAAAATTCGCAACCTAAATTTAAACCATTCATTTTGTTCGTCAATTTTTTTTATTTTCTATTCATTCATTCTATTCACTTCTATTCTCTTTGTGTAAAGAATAGAGATCTGTTTCTAACTTTCCAATATATTTCATGTTGATGACTTTGATAAATTTAAAGAAAGAACGAAAAGCAATTCTCATTTTGAACAAGATTTATATCAAATAATTATATACAAAGTGCGATAGTATGATAACAGTTATAATTACTACTAAAGATCCCTCAGTCTTTCTCCGATAATCTATTACTTAACATTACTATACACACAGCCATGTTAGCAATCACTAAAATAACACAGAAATATTTGCTTTTTTATCTTCAAATGCTACTTGCAAATGACATGGCATAAAATTATGTTATCAGGAATTAATATATTGTCGAATCGTTAATCTCAATTAAATGTGATAAAAAAAATAGAAAATACATTCAGAAATTTAACGAAGAATTTTTAATTTCATAAAATTTCGTATAATGAAATAATTGGAATAATTGAAAAGTTTAATAAATGGAAAAGGATTTCTTATTACTGGTTATTAAAGTGCAATATTTAATAATGAAAAAACATTGTAACAGTTCAAATTGATCAAACTAACGTTTAAAACATTAAAATACATTTGGCTTAAATACAAAACGCGTCTATTATAAGAAAAGTAATTATCATTTATAATAAAAGCTACTAAATAATAGCTCTTAATTATTATAATTGAACTTATAATAAATTAGATTTATTATTACAAAAAAATACAGTTTTTTGGCTAAAAGTTCTAATTAATTAATTACATAATTACTTTAATGTTAATTAATATTATTTTACAATCACAGTAAAGCAAACAATATAAAATATAATGATATATATCACATTATACGGTTATTAAGTTAATAATTCGAGTTGACTAAAAACTGTTTAAGAATAAAATTACACGATTATTTTCGTTTTAATTAATCCATAGAAAGTTGCGCAATCATGACAATCTTGAAATCCGCTGCCAAAATTTCAATTTTTTTATTTAATTGTTTGCAAAATAGAATAACATAGAGAACAACCTTAGAAAATTTATGCAAAACCTAACTGGTATTAAAGTATGGGGTGAATACGTAAATTCCAAAGCCTAGATGATAGATAAGTTTGCTATAAGTTAGATTAACATAAAAATGTTGCAAATATTCGACTGCGAATGAAAATAAATATATAAAAACAAAATTATTGCGAATCAAATTCAAAATCTTTTGCAAGATTTACTCAATTAATAAATAAATTGATAAACAATTCAATACAAACATTAGAACTAAATTTTATTTCACTGACCTTAATCGATTTCAAGCTTAAACTTGAATAAAAATTCAAATTTGAAAGTGTGTAATTTAAATATTAAAACTACCAGTAATTTGAATCAAATTTTAGAGAAAAACATTTCAATAGCAATAACTCGAGACTAACCATTTTTCCTAATTAACGCAAACTGCAAATTTAGCAAAACTTCCTAAAATGCTCTCTCCCTCCTTCCCTCCCTCTCCCTGTCTCCCTCTCCCTCCCTCCCTCTCTCCCTCCATCAAAATATACAACAAGAATTGCGGTGCGCTTAAAATAACGATGCAAAACATTCAACAATTAGACTACGACGACGTTTTGCTAACGTAGATAGTCAGCTACGTCTGCGAAGGCACAAGCACCAATGCCGGCCTTGGACATCAACCGAACGCATTGTTTAGTGTGAGCAATAGCCATCTCTAACGGCGGCTGCTTCGGCAATCCTTGTAATTCTAAAAAATACAGAATATATTTCAATATTAACTTAAATATCTAATTATTTACTACTGTATAAAGTTAATTTTATTATATCTATTTTATTATTTTATTTGATTGTTTAATTTTACTTTTACTACTTGATAATTTCATTTGACAATTTGATCGCTCAAATTAAATTTAACATAAGATATCGACACAGAATATATTAACCTGACAAATCAGACAACATTTAGTAACTGTAACTCAAACTCTAAGAACTAACAGTCACAGGTAATTTGACTAATCAAAATAACTTATACTTTGTAGACCAAATTCTATTTTTGCAGTCTCTGCAAAAAACATACACAAATTTCCGTGTAGAAATAAAAACAGATGAAAAAAGTTCAATTTAGTTAAATTAAGCCAAGTGACAAAATGCTACTAATACCTAATATAGCGCTATTTACAGCCGTACATAGAGGCTCCCTCTGTACGGGTTGTAACTGATGACCAACCGAACTGCTCCATGGATCTGAGTACGCTAGCAAGCTAAATGCATCCTACAATACAAGCAAATAGTCAGCACTCAAATAAAATCTATCATTAAAATACTTATCATTAAAATCAAATCTATCACTAAAATAGTTATCACTGAAATCAAATACAATACTAAATATTAATAATAATACCTAGCCACTCGCCTAATTAAAAAAAGACAATTATTATTACTTCAAATAATAGTAATCGTCATTTTTTGAACTTCATTTTTTATTGAGCAACTTCATTTACATTTAGCCACAATCTCATTATAGAAAAACTATTACAACATCAACTCAATTGAAACTCAAACTTTCAGCTCAATAAAATTCAACAGAAAATACACAACAGCATGCAGAGCCGTTAAATGAACAGCTTTCATTTTTCGCTTTGTTCAGTTTTCAAACATTTCGCACAAAAAGCCCATTTCTTGCAGACCTTGAGAATCTTCTTATTGATGTCATTCCTGCCGTGCTCCCGTTTTAGTTGCGCGCCCATCACGTGCAACTCTCGTCCAAACTGTAAAATCCTCTGCAAGCTGACCACGCTGGCGTTACACGCCGAGCTAATTCCCGCGGAGCCGAGCAACGCGATTGGTTGTCTCTGATCTACATCTGACGAATCGTATTAAAGAGAATAATTTCAAATAAACGTTTTTCCTAAACAAAAACTAAATGTTTATTGTTATCTAAATGTATAAGATTCAAGGCGAGTTGAAATATCAAAACCTTACGAACAACAGTACTTGTTGCATCCTTAACTTAATGTATTTTATTCAAATGTCTAACAAATTCGTAACGAAACTTTACACTTAAATGCTTTAATTTATGCCAACTACAATTGAATTCTTCACTACAATCACTGAAATTAAACTATTTAAACATATATATGTAATTAAATGAACTATATAAATCATTTAATCTACATCCATTAAAATCACCGCAACCCACCCATATCATCATGATCATTCCCCTGAGTATCACCGCAATGTTTCGCCCCTCCCCCGTTCAAACAGACTCCATTTCTCACTACCCCATTCACTCCATTCCTCTCTCCCCCTCCCCCCTCCGTCTCTAACGTATCCATCACGTCATCATCATGTTCTAACATCGTTACCTGAATCCGTTCTGTAGAACCAACGCAATTGCCGTTCATCGCCGAATTGCACGCATTCAAATGTTCTTCTAACGAATTCTCACCGTTTTCTCCATTTCTCGATTTCGACCTAACCCTGTTTAGATTCCCTCGGGACGACGCAATTGGTCCGGGGCTTGATCTTCGGGCGTTGTTGGGTGGGGTGGGGGGTCGGTTGGGTTCAGTTTCGTTGACCATTTCAATGAATTGACGACATTTTAGCGTGAAAAGAAGGTTTGGATTTTGCGTTAAGAGATCCGGGTAGAGTTGTTGGGTCGTCTCAATCGCTTCTCCGATATCACCAGATAGTATCAACTTTTGTATTTCTGAGAATAATGATATGATATAAATAGTATCAACTTTTGTAGATAGATGTATCTACAAAATACTATCATATAGTATTTTGTATAGATATAAGGATAAGAAAGTGATACTATCAATTTTTGAATTTCTAGATAGAAATAAAGAAATTATTCTTAATAGAAATAGTATGATACAAATAGTTGATACAATAGTATCAACTTTTATATATATATATATATCTAAATAGAAATGAATAGAAATCGAAAATATCACAAAAATATAGTAAACTGAAAAAAACAAATAAAACACTAAACAGTATCACAAGAAATAAGAATAAATTATATAAAGAGAGAAATCAATGAAAGTAAATCAAGAGATTCTAGTTAAACTACAATTAAATACAGTCGCCGCCAGATTCTTATAAATTAAACTTAAACTATTATAAATGATAAAATCTAAAAGTAAAATTTAAATACTTTGTCTGTTTCTAATAGACACGAGTTCCTCATCGAATGACTGTCCCGTACAATGAGCAAACGCTTCCGCAGTAGCGCAGTAGCCGTTGTGTATTAAATAGCTCGATACAATTCTACAACAAAACGTGCAAACGACAAAAACTGCTGATTTTAAACTGAAAACCAAATCCACAACTTTTTTAATTACTCGATAATATTTCTCTTACACTCTTAAATATTATTTACGTCTATAAAGTATATGACTCTTTTCAACGTAATCTAATTAATGAAAGATAATTAATTAATTAATTAATTACAGTTGTTCATTAGTTGATTGCATTATCATTTTTAAAAAATAACAAAAATATTTTTGTCCAATCAAAATTGAGCTTACTTTTGTAACGACGTTTGCCATTCGCCGTTTGTGTTCGTAATGGCAAAACTTTCGATACTCATTCTTGTTTTTGTTCTCCATTCCTTAAAGAAAAAAAAAATCATCAGACTTTAAATTAACTGTTATTAACAGTTAATTAATATTGTTATTAATTAACTGTTAATTTTTAAATGTTTTAAAAAAGAACCAATACCAAAATCATTAAAATTATTTAATATAAAAAGATTTATAAATAAAAATGTACTTTCTGTTTCATCGTTAAGAATTATACAGAGAAAAGTATTGTTAGCGTTATTAATTACAAATTATAATAGTATAATCAAATTCTTCTTCAATTAATCAATCAAAAAATTAATTTTTCTACTTTACATTTAGTCAAGAAAGTGGTTAGAGTGCTGGACTCAGACATGACAGGTCCGGGTTCAAACCCCAGAAAGCTCACCGTTTCTCTAACTCGCTGCACCCTTTAGTAAGACGCTTAAATTAACAGCTACGTCTGAGATATCATTATAATACGGTAATCCAGACATTAAACTTAACCCTAACCTTAATTCATTACAATCATTTAAACCTGAATATAGTCATCAATATCGAAGAGAAAAGGACTTTGCCCAAAATTCACTTCGACAACTTCCCCCGGCGTTTGTAACCCAACTGACGGATACAGATTAGACTTTAATCAAGAAAAAAAACAAGAGTAAAAATTCTCAAAAAAACTAATTATGCAATTTATATCAAAAAAATTGTTACATCTCAATTAAAAAATAAACAATAAAACGAGCTTAAAATAAAAACTGATTTTATAAAACATATCGAGTTAGTGATTAAATTTACATCGGCATAAATTGATTTAAATAAAATAATATCGTGTGAAGAATCAGAGTTAAATATTAACAGGAAAGTACAGAGGTAAAATGCTGGACTTAGTACACGGAGATCCGGGTTCAAATCCATACGTTACTCGCAAACAACTGTAACTTCTTGCATCCTTCACTAGAATAATCAACTGAACAGTCAAACTATATATATATTATATAATATTATTATATATTACTAATACATATATATATATATCATTTTTCAACTATATTGCCAATATTGAATTTATTTGTATGTATATGAAACTGAAATAGACTTGCCGGTAGATTCCTGAATGCAGTACCTATCAGCAGAAAGAAAGAAAAACATACGTTTTACTCCAATTTATATACAGCAAGACAGACCACGATATAGAAAATGATACACACAACACTCACAACAACATTCACAACAACACTCACAACAACATTCACAACAACACAGACAACCACGCAACAAACAACACAAAGCAGTCAGCCTTCCACTACTACAAATTAAACACGTACAATTCTAACGTTTTTAACATTTAATTAAATTAAATTAATTAATTTAAATTTAAGATATAATTCGGCAAACACTAACCCAGATTGACGCCATTTTTAGTATAGAAGCAAGAACTATCAATAAGATTAACGCAGCAGCCAATCACGTCGCCCGTAGTAAACGTAGGCCCGTACGGCTGACCAGTACCGGACGAACAAAACGAATTGCCATCGTCTCCGTGGTAACCGTACGAATTCTTTTCCCAGCCTAAAAAAGTTTAACGATGCGAGAATAATAATTGGATGTC